>BPLR01012523.1:0-139519 GCA_021605095.1 Caerostris extrusa
GTTTACATTTACTATAGTGACGAAGAACATTTTTCAACAACACTTGTAATTTAGTATAATATAAAACACCTCATAATCTTAAGGTTACTCCATAATTAAAAATTATCTATTAATACACAAAAGTAAGCCATTTTAAAAATAATATAAATGAATAATAAATCGTAAATAATATTTGTTTATTTCACAATGAGAATTATTTAAATATATTTGAGCAGATTCTATCAATTAAAATTATTAAAATGAAAGTTAGATTGTTTCAAAAAAATTTTTAAACTAAATTAATCTGCTAATTATTTTATTAAGTCCATTATATTAAGTTTACAAAAATTGATTAAAATACTTCATTTTATTCAAATGAAATCTAAGATAAAAAAAATTAAATTTTAGACATGACATTTTAAAACATATTCTTAAAATAAATTACTTATAATAATAATTCTTAAGAAAACTTCTTAATATTCTTAAGAAAAAAAGTTAATTTACTTGTACAACTGAGACAAATAAATAATTTTTTAAAGATAATAAGACATTCTTTTAAATATGTATTAGTTTTAGATTATCAAATTTATTTTAAATAATAAATCCAAAATGAAACAGTTCTACAATTAAAATTTTTTTTTGACACACAAAAAATCAGAATTCATCATTAATTACTGGTACTTTGAGTTTCCATTACTGATAAATTTTGCTTTTAAGGAAGTTATGATTATTACTTTTGGTTTTGATATTTCATAACAAGTAAAGAGGTGTGATCAAAAATGTATATTTGTAACACTTTTTTAGGGGGAGAGAAGGATTTTTTTTTAATGTATTATAATGGAATTAAGAAGAAAAAAAAAAGTATTGTATGGTCAAAGATGTTTTCTGTAAATTTAACTGTCCTTTCAATACAAATATTCGATGATGGACAAATTATGAAATGCATTATATTTTTGAAAAATTATAATGATTAAAATTGTATATTTATGAAACCTATCTTTTTATTTGACACAGTGAAAAAAAGTGCATTGTTCATCAGAAAAGTGCAAAATTAATTCATTTTCCATGAAGTAGCAGGCAAATATTGAACTGAAACTCATTGCACATAAGCATTCTAAATTCCTCAGTAGATATGTTGAATAATAATTCTTTAAAGTAGTAACATCAAGAATAATGAATTGTTTTTTTATTTTAAAAATTATTTACACCACTAAATATTTTAAAAATACTAGAAATGAGCAAAATATTTTTACATAACTTGCTCAGTGCTTGAAATTTCATTTTATTTGTTGAACAATATACTATTTTATCATTTACATATTTGACTTTGCCAGATAGAAAAAAAAATTGCAGAACTTTATATCTGCTCATTCTTCTTTTAATGCTACAATAGATACAAGTATTTTAACCAACTCTTATTGCAACTAGCAGCAAACAATTCTACACTGGGTGAAATGGGTGAGAAAATAGCAATTAGTATTCTGCAAACTGACTAGGTATTCTTTCAATAAATTACTTAATTGTTTTGTCCATGATTCAAATTCTATTCACCGATTAGTAGTTTCAGAAGAGTTTTTGCTACATATATTTGTCACATGCCATTTCGAGGAAAAAGCATATTAAAATTGAAAAGTCACAGTCAAATAAACTAAATTTAATGAGGATAATAAGATTAATAACATATTTATAGATAAAGGAAAAAAAACTTTCATTAATTTTTTTAGTAGTTGAACTTTAAAAAATACAATTACCCATTTACAGATGCATCAGAATGTTGCAAGAATTCATTGAAAGTAAAGGTGTTATTTTTAAATTTCTTATGTTCTTTTGCCTTGATAGGAACTTTAATAGCCATATCCTAAATAGAGATAATATATAAAAAATTTTATTATGGATTTATTCAAATTTAATTTTAAGTTATTAATAATCATATAAAAAAGCAGAAAGAAAAAAATTCTTTTACTTACACTACAATTTTTTTCTTTTTTTAAAACAATGAAAGGCTCGGCATTAACTAGAAAAAAAAAAAAGCTTTTCAATTTTTTTATTAAACACACATATTAAATCTATTAGCTTTAATAGATATGGCAAGTAATCTTAATTATTTTCACAATTTCTATAAAGTTATTGGGATTGAAATCCATATCTCATTAATAAACCCTATTACATATTAAATTTAATGAATACATCTGTTTAAATCAATACACAGAAGATGCATTACAATAAAATGAATTAAAATACGTATTAGGCCAGCGTGATAAATTAATATATATACAAGCAAAATACTGGTTCTGTTGTCCCTGGTGATATTAAAAAGAAAACTATAGTTGAAATTCTTCAGAAACAATTAGTTAACAATGTAGAAACAACAATACAACGATGAATTTAAATTTTTAAAATTTTAATTCAATTTTTCTCACGCAAACCTCAGTTGAAAGGAATGCAGCCCATAAAATAACAATGAAATTTACAAAAGCAGGATGCATTTTAGTAATTAATCACACAACTGATATATAAATATACATTGTAACATGTGTTATATTAAGAAATCATTATGTAAATTATTTAAACTTAATGAGATTAACATTGTAATAATTAAATACACAAATAAAAATATAATAAACATATTAAATATTAACAAATTATATGAACTTGCTTGTTTAACACTAATATAAACTGGAAAAAGAAATTTGTAGTACACTTATCAATACCATGAAAGAAAAAACATACGCTTAACAAAATCCGGATAATTGCTGTTAAAACGAGTAACAAACCCAGTTGAAATGATTATGCCTGTTGGCAATTGCCAATTTGACATGAAACAGAAAGTTGGTGGTTAGGTCAAGTTATGTATAATTCCCAATATTTCTAAGTATTTAAATTTTATAGTATTTAAGTATATATTTACTTATTGATTCTTTTTATTTGACAATTTTTGATTTATGTCAAAAAGATGAAAAATTTGAAACTGATAAGAATCTAGACAAAGGCCTTCTACACAACTTTCTGAATTAATTTCATAAATTTTTCTGAGATTTGTAATTAAAGGATTTTTTATTTCATTATGTTAAGTCTAAGTAAAAGTCATTAAAAGTTAATTATATTTTATTCACATTCATGTTTCTGAATTAAAATTAATTAACAAATCTCCCTAAAATTCACCCACCCCCTTTGCTTTATAAGCTCACTAATTTGACTACCTGAAGAAGAAACGTTGGGGAATGGGTTTGGTTTGTTGCTCTATGGTCATTTTGTGCACACTTTGGACTAATTAGACTGGGACCTACAATTTAACATGGATTCCGAACCACTAACAAACATCCATGCCACCGCCAGGATTCGAACCTAAAACCTGTGATACCATTGGAGATTGTTTACAGATACATACTATTATTAAATCCCATCTAAAGCATATTATGCAATCTAACATTTTTTTTTTATTGATAAATTAAAAAAAAAAAAAAATGATGTGTTGAAAATTTATAACCATCTACTCTCTTAATTATAAATATTTTTAAAACTACCGAAAATATAAAACAATAATAATGACTAGAAATCTCACCAGATAGCCGAGAAGTATTATGGATGCTCGAAATTCCATGTGTATCCTTTGTTTCAATTTTTGTTTGAGAAAAAATTTCCTTATTGGAAGCTTCACATTCAAGTTCGGATGCTTTTTCATTAGTAATCTCTTCAGGAACTTCAGAAGTAGAATCATGTCTTGCACTATCTTTGCGTCGCCTCTTTTTTTCTTCTTTTATTTCAAGTTTCTTTTCTAATCTATTAGAGCAAAACAAATATTCAAATGTGAAATTATCTGTATTCTGTCTTTAAAAAAAATAATGATTTTAATGTCTTTTCAGTCATAATATTTTTAACCATAACTTGAAAAAAAAATCTATAAAGTATAGTTGAATCAATTTTTAATTATAATGGAATGAAATTATTAACTTTTACATACAATTTTTTTTTAGTAAATTTGAACTAAACTAAACATATCATGCAGCTATGCTTGTAGCTTAGATATTTAAAAACACAAATAAAAATCACTTATAAAGCAAGCATTTTAACAACTGAATTACAAATATAATTGAAAACACGGTATAACCACAAAATTAATTTTTATCTACAAAAAAAAAATTTTATAATTTTTTCTAAGTTTCCAAGCAATATATTAAGGAAAATTTCTTATGCAATATGTTTGCAGTTTTTAAGCACAATAAATATTGTTTATCTTTTGTGCCTGATTTGTAAAGCATTAATATTTTTTCCAAATTTCATTAGATTTCAATAAACAGAAATTTTATAACCAAAATTGTCTTTATTTTTTAGATACTGGTGCAGATATATGCAATAACTAATGTGCACAACAATGATTATTTTTAAAGAAGAAAACAATAAGAAAAAAATGAGGTAATTTTTTTTTTTCACTCTAGATCAGCAAAGCAATAAATATAGTATATCATAATTTTTTAGAAATAAAATGAATGATCAACTCACTTGGATTTTTTTAGGTTTTACAGGTTTTTTTTGATCAGGAACTGAAAACTGAAACAAAACACTTTGATAAATAAATATACAATATAAGCGCAAAGACACATTGATAAATATAACCAGATGAATATGAAATGCGATGTGCCATATTGCAATTTTTTTACAAATTCATATTTAAAAGTTTATATGTTGCAAACTTTTACAAATTTATATTCAAGAACTGGAGTGCATAAGAATTCTATCAATTGTTAACTTTTAAAATTATATTTTAAAAGTTAATTAATAAAATTCTTATGCATTCCAGTTAAAAATCGTTATGCTAAAATGCTGCTATAGCAATTAAATTGATTTTTAGAGAAGGTGACTGTAGGAAAACTGGAAATAGAAAAATAAGATTTTCCTATAGGTAACATTTTTTAAACATCTTCGACTCTCATAATGGAACACAAAATAATTGCACATTTGATATTTCACATACTTTTTTTTAGATAAAAAAATCTCCCACACAAACAGGACCTTTGTTTGTTAATGTAAGTAGAAATTAATAAACAGTAGGTAAGAGTGCTATAAATTTCTGTTTAAAATTTAGTTTTATATATATATATATATAAAAAAATTAAAGGATTTTACTGTGCAAATGATAAGCTGCTGTGTACAACATGGAAAATATTTGTAAAAGCAATTTCCAAAAGTGAGTCACTTAATATGCTTTTGTCATACGGTAACAGAGGGAAAAATTAGATATTGATAATCAAGATATTTATTTCTAGCAAATATAAAAACTGATTTTCCCGACAATTTTTTTCTTTTGAAATTTCAGCAAATAATTCCATTATTTGCTGGAATTTCTATGCAAATACTTTTTTTGTTTTGTTTTATCATGATGCTCCCACATATTCATATTTTTACACAATTTTTGCTGACTTAAATATATAATATATTACACTTAATATAAAAAAATGCTTTTAAAATTTGTTAAATAATTGAAAAATATTATGCAAATATGAGACATTTTTAATCATTACAAAAACAGATCTTTATAGACATAAAAGTCAAAGAAAACAAGCTCAAATTGCCATGAATTTTATTAGAACTTAATTTAACTGCTTAAAATTACAACTATAGGTTACAGATCAATGAAGGTTATATGAAAGAAATTAGAGTAACTCCTTTTTTGAAATTTTGTTGATTAAAACTATATCTAGCTTACTTTTAAATTCCAGTTTAAAATTTCAAATTACTATTCTTGAAAATAAAACTCACATTATCCACTGTATAAAATTGCCCCAATTTCAGTATATTGCTTTTTTTTTTTTTAGCATGTGCAATACAATAAATGTTACTGTAGATGAGATTTATCTAAAGATTTTAATTTAGATATTTTCAAGTTACGATCTAAAGGCCAGACATATCTTGTATCAAAAGAAATAAAATGCTATGTATTTTTGTTTGCCAAAAAATAAATAATCACTAAAACACATAATCTATAATAGAACAATATAATATTACATTAACAACTGAGATTTATGCTGCTGCGTTTTTAGTTGACAATTGTTTGTAGTTATACATGAATTTTTTAAACGATCCTATTGAAAAAATTAACTTAAGCATCTTAACTAGTAAAATATTTGATTTTGAACTTTAAATTTAATTTTATAATGCATCTCAAGGCAGATTTACTTCAAATGAAAAAGGAGAATTTAAAACAAATGAGGATTTTAAATTCTCATTCTGTTATCTACTTAGATACTCTTTGTAATGTAAATCTAAACAAATATTATAAATACTATATTTTCCCTTTATATTTTCTAATATAAGCATTAAGAAATGAAAATTTTTTTTCCAAAAAAAAATTATAGCATGTGATATGCCTTGAAATAATCTACTTAGAGTGAAACAATCAATGTGACCCAACAAAAAAGATATTCCAGCTTTTTAATTGAATCTTGTAACATGAAATGAAGAATTTAAATATTTTATTTTCAAGAAAAAATTTGTATATAATTCTGCAATTTCAATGATAACTCAATGACTTCAATAAGAGCATAATAAACAACAATTGTTTTAGATTTGACACAAGTAGAACTGATAACCACCTGCAATTTGTCTTCTAGAGGTTCGCTATGTGGCAAAGTACATATAAATATTTAAAATTCAGAATATTACCGATATATAATGTATTTTTAAAGTAATAAAAGATACAAATAATAAGTTAGTTTATCATCAAGCAGTGGACAATTGGTAACTCACGGCTTTTATTTATTACTCTGGCTCCTACCAAATCTCAGATTTGGTAAAAACTTTAATAAGTAAAAGTAATAGCATTGCTGTTTGTTTTTTAAGAAATGTTTCATTAATTCGAAAACACTCTGTAATTTACTATTCATATTCTTTTGAATGGTTCAATTCACATTGTTTTCTGAATAACTGAAGATAGTAATAGAAGAAAGCATTTCTGTATCTTCTCCCCACTCCATGAATTTTGATTTGTTCGGCTTTATGTGCATGTTAGGAGAGGGGGTAGATACTGATCTGGCATTTGATGATGGTCAATAGATTTAAACACATTGACATAATGTAACATGTGTAATAAAACTTACCTCTTTCCCTACAGTTCCATCTTTAATAATACTTTGTATTTTAATTATAGATCCCTCACAGTCAGGGGTAAAGCATTTACGTTCAAGGAATTCCTAGAAAATGTAATAAAAAGTATAAATAAAATATAAATATTTAATATTTGGAGGTAAGTAAAAATATTACAAAGTACTAGCTATTTTAATTTAAATAAGGCCTATTTAAAAATTGTTTTTTATTTCTAACTTAATATAAATTTATTTTTAATACCATTCAATCTATATTCAGATTTAATATTCCTTATTACTTTTATTTACAATTTCTATATATATATATATATATATTTATCAATATGTATCATTATCAGAGGTGTAACAGCCCCATGGTGGGCCAAGACCATCTGCTCACTGGCAAATTGCTAGACAGTATATTTCTTTTTTTTTTTTTTATGGGGTTAAGGTTGTCAGCCCTATGCCCAACACTTTACAGTCAAATGAAACTGGGACCTACAGTTCAAAGTGGATTACAAATCACTATAAACATCCATGACACTGCAGGGACTTGAACCCGAAACCTGTGGCACAAGCACTAGTCACTCAGATATCAGACCATATATATATATATATATATTATTATATATACTTTATTTTAGTCATCAAACAGTGATGATAGTATTAAATACTACATGATAGTAATAATGCTATTAATATTACTGATATTGATGATCGTATTGTAATTGTAACAATCAAAAGTAGTTGGTGATAATAATAGAAAAAAAAAAACATTTATTGATAGAAAAAAAAAAAAATTAGAAATAAAATATTAAAATTATTAGTAATAAAAATGACTAATTTTAATTAATAAACAGGAGAAAACAATTACATGTATAGGATGAATCAAAATATTTAAAATGTATTTTGCTTGCTTTATAAATGTTTAGGTACGATTTATTGAGCATTATTACTAGCAAGGGTAAAAAGGATCCCTATCACTCTAACTTTTTTTGTTAAACTTCAATGTATTTTTAATTAATTTGAAATTTTTATTTAATAGATGGAAGAATAATCACACAAATAATAATTATTAAAGTAATAGCCTCGCTTCTACAAGTATTTAAGACATAATTAAATTTTCTGTAACTTGAAAAAAAAATTATTTGAGCTATTTGATTAAATATCTTAACAAAAGAATTCCAAATGTGATTTGATATATTATTAAAATAAACATATAATAAAATTAACAAATATTATTCATAATTTTTTTGATATGAGGATAAAATTTTGAAGCCAATCCTTTTTGAGCCAGAATTAAAAAGCAAAAATACATAGTAAATTTCCCTTTATCCACAAGCACATACATGAGATGTTATGACAGCTGCTAACTTCTGAATTCAGTCTATTTAAAAATTTGAAAGCATTTAATAAACTTTATAATAATGTTTTAAAATTTTTTTTCTAAAATTTTGAATAAAATATCCAAAAAGGATTTTTTTATAAGATATTTATTATTTTTATACATAGTGGATTTAAAAGATCAAAAATAATTTCATTTGTTTTTAATTATTTGGTATTTTATCCTTAATTAGAGTAATTATTTAGTATTTATCACATAAATTTAAAAAAAAAAAATCATCAAAATTAAAGGGACTAAATATAAAGCAGAAAATGCTACATTTAGCATGAATTAAAAACATGAACATTAAATATTGTAATGAACTTTACTTGCTGATTCTTTACAAATGAGTTTATTGCTTCACAAAATAATTAAATAGAATGCCAAATTTACTTTACCTTATCAGTAACATTGTATAAGTATTTAATAATCTTCCAACACTGTGGATGGTATTGAAGACAGCATTGTTCAGAGCATTGTATTGAGAAGAAACCTTTAAAATTAGGGTCGCTAAAATAAATGGGTTGCAATATGTCGCAGTTTTTAGAACGACAAATAGCATTAGGAGAAGGAGGATTTTCACATTCTTTGATAATGTCAGGAAGAAGACTCTATAAAAGATATTGCAAATAAATATACATAATATCAAATTTATATGAAAGATTTTTTTGATAATATAATGTAATGATTTTTAATTGGATGTACTTTTGAATAAAAAAATTAAAACCAGTGGTTTTAATATTCAAATGAAACCCAATTTGCTAAAACAATTTATATAGTCCTTCTGTATTTATTGGAATAAATTTAATAGGCATATACACATTTGTTGGCAATTTTTTATTTAATAATTAATTTAATCAAATTATTGCATAAATCTGAATTATTCATCTTTATAACTTAAAGAAATGAAATACAAAAAAAAAAAAAGCATTTGGTTAGGTAATTTTATTTAATTCAAGCCTCAAGGTCACCGGTTAAAGAATGAGAAAGACAAGGTCTGTAACGTGTAATAGTGGTACAATAATAACCATTGTAACATCCCAATTTTGAATGCAAGCATGCAAATTCCTTATGTTTTGTGTTGTGCCTTATTTTATGAGATAGAGTTTCATGTCTGCTGCCTTTCGTCAGTGAATTCAGCAACGGTATGTGCTAATGCAATAAGATAACTAGAAGGTAGATTTTTGTTTTTGTGATATTGTAAAAAGACTTGGCAGGATGTACCCACTGTGCATAATTATTGGCAGCATCACAGAAGGTATTATCTCAAGAAGATGGGGTTTCAGACACATAAGACTTCTATTGAGAGGGGACGACTGCATTTTACAGATTTAAGGTCACCACCTATAGTCTGCAAACCTTTTTGTATTTAAATGGCAAAATGGTATTAAATTCTAGGGGCAAATAAAATAAGAAATGAAGGGAATTGAGTGACCATTCATGATACGGTATTTTCAGAATTTTTCAGGAACAGAGAAGATATTTGATGCTGGTGAATGTACGACTTCGTCAAGGCATGAAGTTTTAGATACAGAAGTCATTAAGTGAAAAAAATATTTGGGGTTCCAGATCTCCCCACTCATCATGGAGCCCTACAAGGGAAGGCAGATTTCTGCAGTGGCACTAGTCGGGACCTATACGGTTAGAGCCACTACCTGGAATGACCTCCACCCTTAGAGAGAAGCCCAAGAAGTGACCCTCACTTGAACCCAGAACAATTACAGACTGGTAATTGATACACCCGACACTGAAGCCGGTCTATCAGAAGCGGAGGCCATTGAATGTTGCCCACATGAGAGTTGCAATCCTAGGTGGATTCAATCCTCTTTTTCCTGGGACACGGGTCACCACACACAGCAAACACGTGAGTCAGACAACTGACATTGTTATCGTGTCCATGGATTTAAAATATAATTATCAAAGTTAGATCAAGTCAAAAGTCTTCAAGATAGCGGCCGCTAGCAATGGCGTCGCTTCACTATACAGGACTTCTCTTCAGTTGGCCTCGATTGACACCATACCCAAATGCAAAACATGGGGAGTGAGTGCTGGGCACTCTAGAGAATGTGCTTAGGTGTTAGGAAAGCATTGGGGCAATTTCTGCAGGGGATGTATTCCCTGGTCTTGTCTGGGAGAATCTTCATCCCTCTGTAATGATTAGTTCTGTGTCTGCTAATAACTAATGTCAACTTCCTAAGGCAGTTGAAGTCCGTGATTAGTGGCTTCTTAAAGTTATGAAGAATTAAACAGATTTTGGCAACTGCATTAGCATCTGCAAGTGTGATGGTAGTCCTGGGTTGGTCATTGTCCCTGGCTAAGAGTCAGCGCATTCGTTGCCCTCAATGTCGACATGTGTAGGAATCCCTTGAAGATGACATGATTTTCCTCTACAGTGTAGAGTCTCGAGCAGAAACATTTATTGCAGAAGTGATGTTAGTATCTCCATTTTTAATAGCTTCTAGAGCCGACTTGCAGTCAGAAAAATCACTAACCCGTCAGTGAGGCCTGAAATATTTGAGTCATTTAGATATAAAGCAGTTTGAAGGTGAAGTTTGCAGCTATCAGGCTTGTGTTCATTTATGATGGTATTTACTTCCATTTGGAAGTAGAAAGAAAATGCCAGCACCTCCCCTTATTGAGGAATTTGTCAGAGGATCCATCAGTGTATGCTATTGCAAGATTACCTTGAGAACTTATCTATGGTATCAAGGCCTTTTGTTTGAGAATATTGGTGTCATCTTTTTTTTGAACAAGGTTGCAATAGGTTCAAACTAAACTTAGTTTCACTTGGTGGTTTTCTGGGAAAAAGGGGCTTTTGACGAAATCCACGAGAGGAATGTTCCAAATTTATCCGACTTCTGATATCTTTATCAAGCTGTAGAGTTGAGGATCTTTTGAGTCTGGTTAAGCCCTTCCATTCATTGAATACTCTGGTAGAAATATGATCTATGTTATTACTACGAATTCTATTAGTTAATTCGATGGTGGCAAGGTTGCGTCTGTTTTCGAGAGAAGGTAGGCCACATTCCTGTTCCGCCTTGATGTTATTGGTTGAGGAGACTGCTCTATTATGATTTTCGATGCTCTGTGTTGGACAGAGTCCATTTTAGAAGACTGGGAGCTAGGATTCAAAATTGGGGCGGTGTATTCAAGCAGAGGTCTAATGATGGAGCAGAATTCATTTGTTACAGTTTTAGGTCTTGATCCCCAATTAGTTCCACATAGTTTTCTTAGAATACTTAACTTTCTAAGGGCTTTATTAGCAGTGTGTTCGATGTGCCTTGTGAGCGAAAGTTCAGGATCCCACGGTAATGCCTAGATCGGCATGGAAGTCAATCCTCTAAATTGGAGAATCTTTGATCTTGATATCTAAATTAAATGTATTTCTGTGTTTCCTATCAGTAGAAAAGAGACAAAAATTGGTCTTGTCGGCATTGATAAATAGTTTAAGATCCTTTGCCCAAATAGCAAGCGTTCTTCAAAAGTGATGTTTAGGGCTTTCGAGAGAAGATGTAATATCTCTGCGAGTGTGCCAGATTGCATAATCATCAGCGTAACAGGCAATTCTTTATCTCAATGAATATGTGTGGATGGATGGTGTTCATGTAAATAAACAAAGAGGACTAAGAACTGAGACCCGAGGTACCCCAGCCCATAATCTATGTGACTTCGATCGTGCACCGTTGAACCTAACAGAGGAATTTTCTACCTCTGAGAAAATCATTAATCCATAAAAGAGCATTGCTTTTGATCCCGGTACTGTGAATAATATGTATAAGTTTTTGTCACCAAACCCAGTCAAAAGCTGCAGATAAATCAAAAATACAGCAACAGTTTTCCTATGAGGTTTTTCCTGGATGCCATTGATAATTGATTGACTCAGGTAAAACAGCTGATCCACAGTGCTATGTTTTGCTCGATAGGCTGCTTAGAAGTGGAGTAAATTGTGCTTTACCAGGAAGTCCATAATTCAGCGGTGGATGATTCTTTCCATAAGTTTACAGAGGATGCAAGTTAGAGAGATAGGTCTGTAGCTTTTACAGATGGTGGCATGCTTTCCAGGCTTAGAATTGGTATAATAATAATTTTTCCAAATCTTGGGCAATTTTTCAGTACGCCAGGAGGCATTAAAAATATTGAAATCAAATATATATGGAAAAAAAAAATGCTGGAGAATAAACACTATTAGCAAACAATACAATTGAAAAAACAAAAGGAATTTCCAGTAACCACGTAAATAACAAAATTTCAAGTAACCACGTAAATAACAAAATTTCAAGTAACCACGTAAATAACAAAATTTCAAGTAACCATGTAAATAACATAAAGAAATTATGAAATGGAAAGTGTGAGCACAAAACATATGGCAAACACATGATAATGAAGAGACATAACATGACACAATAGTGAGATTCTAAACCAGGGGTCTCTAAACTACGGCCCACCATTGTCATCAATCCGGCCCGCGACAGCAAATAGCTTATTGTTGCTGTAATAAGTTGGATAAAAAAAAAACACAGAATGACAATAATTCGGTTTTTTTTACTTGCTAGGTAGAAAAGCAATGACAAGCATAATACGCATAAAATTTAACCTAAGCATAACAACTAACAAATAATTAAAATGAATCCCACTAACATTATAGACTAGTGAACATCCCGCAGTTACCCCCGATAGTTATACCTACCTATTTCTGCTTTAAACCACTAGATGTCATCAAGTATCACTGTCGTATCAATAAACACAATAGTAATTGAACAAGCGAATTTAGCAAGCCTATGCTCGCTCAGAGTGCATATTCGGCGATTAGTCTAGAAATTATAGATATTGGCAGAAAAACTAAAAGGTTTTGGCCCTTGGTACTTACTGGAGTAAAAAGTATGGCCCTAAGGCTGCAAAGTTTGGAGACTCCTGTTCTAAACGATGGAAAGGAAAGAAAAGAATATAAAAGGATGAAGGAAATGATCGACTAGGTTACCCCATGGTCGTGATACCCCGAGCACCTGAGGGGTTATGACAGCAGGAGCACTCTCTTTGTTATACCACTTACTATGGCAGCAAATGTGAACATCAGACTAGAAATTGAAACAGTTGTGCTGCCATTTTTGAGCATTGTACCAAAAGGATAAAACTCATTTTTATACCTCTCCTGTCAGCTAAAGTGTTGTGTAAATTTGTTGGTTGGGTCATATCTTTCTCCCACCAAGCATACATGACACATTAGACAACAAATTCAGCATCCTTCACAACTAGCACAAATTGTTGCTGATTTGATTGATGAAATTTAATAGCCATGGGACTCCATTCTATTAAATAATATACAATCCTTGCTTGCATTTAAAATCATGGAGACTACAATAATCATTAAAATATCACTAGCTGATATTTGAAATATCTTCTAGTGCATTTTTTAACAGATGACCTTGAAACTTTAATCATATAAATATATTATTTACACAAATACTTTTCTTAAATTTCATTCCTTTAAATTAATTTCTTTTTTTGATGTTGGGATTTTCTTTCCCACCAATGCAAGTTAAAAATAAAATGTTACTGCAATTGTATTTTTAAAAATATGTATTTAATTTTATAGAAATACTATTAAAATCATCACTAAATTATGCTTAATTTAATCATTTGACTTACTTTTAAATAATCAAGCCTTGTTTCATCTATAACTGTTACAAGTCCAGGCCAAACATAAACTTTGCTATGAATTCCTTTTTGTATCATATCATCAATTTTCCTTAAATAATCAAGAGCTTGCTTGAATCTAAAAAAAAAAAAAAAAAAAAAAAAAAAAAAAAAATGTTGAAATTATAAAATATTTCTAATTTAAAGAATAAAGTTACAAAATAGACAGAGTTAGTAGTAAGAAGCATCATGAGTTAAAATCTTTTTTTTTCCTGTATATTATTTCAACCTCAACTGTTATAACATCATATATATTTGCAATATATTTATTTAATCATAAACCCAATCAAAGCATAAAACTTAGTGAGAAATACAAAAATACAAGCTATGATAAGAAACATAAACCAAGTCTTTCATACCTGAGTGCTTTGCACAATAATATTAAATATCTATATACATTAATGTGTACAAAAAAAAAAAAAAAAAAAAAAAAAAAAGATTTAGTAGTGATATTTTAAGATTGAATAAGATAATTCTTGAATAAGTATTTTAATTTTAAGTACATAATAAGGTACAATATTGTATTGTTTTTCTAAAAATAGTTCTTCATAATAAAGTTTTAAATGAATATATTGAAATTTCAAAAATGTCAACATGAGGGAGGTTTATAAGTTAAAATTTTTTTTTTTTTTTTTTTAGGTGGCTATCAAATAATATTTTATAAGTATTGTTTAATGTTTGAGAGTAGTATTATATACATAAATTACAAGGCAGTAGAAAGCAAAATTTTAAAAAAGTTATCAATATTGAAGTCAAGGTTCTCAGAAAAGATACTGATAAAAAAAATCGGAAAAATTGTATACATCCAAGTACTGTGGTATAAGTAACTTTTGTGTACATTTTAAATGTTCAAGAGATAAAGCATTTTAAACTACTCAAAGAATTTCCTCTATATTTTTTGTTGTCAAGTTAATAATTGCTTTTTCTAATTGCTTAGAAAATTTCTCAAGCATACAATGCATTCTAAAAAAATATTCAAATTGAAGCCAAAATTATAAACGTGAACCAAACTAAGAACTAAAATAAACCTAAGTGGTGAATTATTCTTTTATTAAAATATGTCTCTCAATATCAATAATTGTATTTATCTATGGTAGACTAAATACAATTATTGATAAGTTATTTTATGATATAAAGAATTAGAATCAGTGATGGTCAAATATGTAAATTATTCAAAAATGAAATACTCTTCAAGACTTGCCACAAGAATTACAAAATAATTGTACCATATGAGAGTTTTAACAATGAATACATTATATTTCTTTAGAATTATATTTATAGTTCAACTTAAAAATTAAACAGTTTATAATAAAGGCAGAAAATTAAATTAATAATAAAAGGCTGATTTCTTACCTGTTTAACTTATGATATGCTAAAAAGCAATACAATAATATGCAGCTGGGAAAATTACACTTTTGTTTTCAGTAATTTCTTTAAACACAGAAATGGCTGTGTTTAAATCCTGTAACAAAGTTATTTTTTAAAATGTGTTTGATTTTTAGTCATTTAATTTCATTTATGGCCATACAAAATACTTACATCAAATCCCCCTGATTTGTAACATGCAAATGCATAAGCATATTTAATACAGATAATATCACATTCTTCATAATTATATATCTATTGGAAAAAAAAAATTAGTTAGAAATACTACAAAATGTTAAAAAAGAAGTTAACATAGGAATCAGTCAAGATTTTCAGTTACTAATACATGCTTATACAGTAGAACCACTTTAAGACAAAAACCTCCACAACTCAAAAATTTTTTGTTCCCCTCCCTTCAAGCCCCAAAACCTCCATTATTCGAAATTTCAACCCTCTATATGTTGAAATAATTAGTCAATCCCCACAAGCCTTTGGTATATATATTTTCCCTGCGTAACTTGAAAAAAAAAATTTGGACCTCTTTATCTCGAACATTAGCAATGTTCGATTTTACAACTCGATCAATTGAAACTAATTACCTCTATAGCTCGAAGAAAAATAAGTTACCGACTTTAAGGATTTGCCGACAATGCACGTCATTGTTTCTTAGAAAACAATGTACGAGTATACAGTAAATAGAATAACCTATTCTATGAAATATTCTTATTATTACTATTGATTTCATTTGAACTCTAGAGATAGATAGAGAATGATCGAATTGTCTACAGCAAATAAATAAATAACTTTTTAAAAACATATTTTTAATTTTAAGGTTGTTTTGGAATTTTGATTTTTTATTGTAGTACATAATATAACTTTTAAGTTGCAAATAAACATGTTTATTACTTAGGTAAAATAAATAAAAATTCAAATTACACAACTCAAAATAAGTTAGAAAGAATCTATACCTCTACAAAATCAACGTAAGTCAAAAACTTTAAAACTCGAATTATTTGGCGTCTTCCTTGAAGTTCGACTTACAGAGGTTCTACTGTATAATAATTAGAAAATAAATTATAATTAGTACACACAAATTATAAAATTATCTTCAACTTGAAATGAAAGATAATAAGTCTTATATTTTTAATAGTTTTATTTTTACAACTTTTATTAAGTTATTTTCAACTTGTAAATGTTAGTAAAACAAATTATACATATTTAGTAAAGAAATTTAAATACAGTATTTAAGATATCAATTGGTTAGTATTACAAATAAAATATGCATATATAAAATTATTAACTTTAACGAATGATTTAAACTAAAATATAGTTGCTTAACTCCTTCGGAATGTGTTTCTCATATTACTAAAAAAAAAAATCATACATATTTGATCCAATTTAAAAAAGACTAAATCTAATGTTTGTAACATGAAATTTCTTAACATCTTCTAAACTGTGTTTATTTTGGAAATTATATTTACAAAGTTATTTTTAAAATTTTGAAGCTACATACTATTAATTAGTTGTAGTTTGATGTATATGTTATGTTTTTAATAAAAAAATTAAGATCTCAAGTTTATAATAATGTGGAATGTTTTTTATCTTAAAAATAAATTTTAACAATTTAAATTTGTGTAGATAAAAAAATTGGTCCAACTACCAAATGAAAAATAGTTAAAATATTCAAGGATAAAAATTGTTTTTATCTTTAAAAGATATATCTTGAAAAGAAAGTCAAACAAGGCAGGCTTATTAATTGAATTTTTTTGAATTGACTATACATATTAATAAATAATAATAAAGTCTATGAATTTTATTATCTGAGCAGAAAATAATATTATCAATTCAAAAATTTTTTTTTTAAACATAAAATTGTTTTCCAATAGTATAAAGTTGGAATAATAGCAAAAAAAAAAAAAAAAAAAAAAAAAAAAAGGAAAAGTAGCACTTTGTAAAAAATAAATTAAGTATCTTCAAGATAATTTTGGTGAATATATAAGAAAAGAAAGAAAGGAAATTTTTAAAAGTTTTTTTATTTAATCTTTTATTATAAACTTTTTTTCAAAAATATTAAAATCAATGGTTAATTCTGCTATGAAAATTTTAGTATCAAAAATTTATAAAAGCTTGAATAAATTTCTAAAAAACATTTTTAACACTAATTTATGTGAGGTCACAAACCTAATAAAAAATATAACCTAAGTGTTAATGAATATTTAATTTTATAAAAGGAAAAAAAGCTGCAAGATAGAAAAAAATTGTAAAAAATATAAACTAAAAATTTTTTTTCTTGGCCTACATAATGATTATGATTCTCTTCATTGAATAAATGAAGACAATCAAAGACTCAAAAAAATTCATCACTGTAACATTGATATTTATATTTAAATATTTATTAACAAGGTAACATGGCTAAACATTTAGACAAAATATTAATGAAACTTTGGGACTGGGATTATTATTATTTAAAAGCGGAATTTTTTCTCTCTTAATTGGAAAACTGTTAAATTTTTTTTTTTGAAGAATTGGAATGAGTGCATTAGTAACAAATAAGTAGCACATTTATTAATTACGGAAAATATTTTTAATTTTACAATATTTGATAAATATCTGTCACATATATACATTGCTTTAATACAAACAATGCTAAATATTAAAAGATTAGTCTTTAAAAAATGAAAAGTAAACTAAAACAGATAATTATTTTACATTATTTAACTTAACAGACATCAACTTACCTACTTTAAGCTTAATATATATATATATATATATATATATATATATATATATATATATATATATATATATATATAAAGGCATTATTAATCTCATCAGAAATGATTTTTGAAATGTAATACAAATTTTTGTTTTAAAATAATTTACAAATTTTAAGCTTTAAAGTTAAAATTTGTTTGTTAATAATAAGTATTTCTATTCAGAACAAATATACAATTGTATGCATTCTACACATAAAAAGCAGAAAGACATAATCATTGACCTCAGGAGAAGCTTTCATTTCATCTAATACATCTTTAAAACGACGCATAGCCAAAAGTCCACTTCCATCAATAAGTGTCTGAGAAGCTTCTTTAAGTGCTATTTGTAAAATTTTTGCACGCTCTTCATCATCCTTCAACAAAAAGAAATGGGGGCAAAAACCCCCATAAACAGCATAAGTAAATGTTTGGACAAATATACTATGTACTACATTTCAATAAATAAGTAACTAAAAAATTGAATGAATTATTTAATTGAATGATAATATTTAATTTTATAAAGGAAAAAGGCTGCAAGATGAAAAAAATTGTAAATATAATTAAAAAAAAATATATATATTAACTAAATATATATATATATATATATATATATATATTAACTAAAAAACTTAAGAAATTTAATATATTAAGAAGGAGAAAAAAATCAATATCATTAATATAAAGCTTTAGGAAATGATAAAAACAAATTCAGAAATACGAGTAAGAATTTGCCCTTTTGTAATAATATTAATAATAAAAAAGCTAATTTGATGGATTACATTTTGCAGACAAGGATCTGGTTTATTAGTTTTTGGAGGAACTTTCTTTTTTCTTTTCTCAGATACATGATCAGTCTACAATATAAATAAAACATGTAAGTAAGGAAAATTAAATTTTAAATAAATATTTATATATTAAAAAGGGTTTTAATTAATAATACTTACTGAAGATTTATTCGAAGCAAATAACTGATTTTTTGATTCCACTAGCTCCAGGCTATATGGAAATAAAAATAAACAAATTTTAGCTGATAATTACTAAGGATGAATGGAAGATTTTTATAAAAATAAATTTACATACTTCTGACTCCCTATCATCAGAATCATCAGAAGCTTCAACTAACTCAGGTACATCCCTAAATAGATAAATAAAACATATTTAATGGACAGTTAGGAATTTTTAGTATACATTTATCATCCATATTTTCTATATATTTTATAAAAAGGAATGATACATCATACATATACATATACACACACACACATAACAAATAGCTTTGGCAGGAAAGCTTGGATACATTTTACTATGAAAAAGCAAACAAAACTATGCATAAAATTAAATCTTATTACTTTGAATATTACTTTTTGGAAAAAAAATATTAAAAAACAGTCAAAAATAATTGCATTCACTAACAATGTGAAATATAATCTAATTTTTAAAAATTAGTGGAAGTTAATAAATATTTCCCCTTTTATTATTAATTTCCATTGAGTTGGTTCATATTTATTTTAAATTATGCAACTATATAATTATAAATTTTCTTCTGCACTACTGATTATCCAAAATATCATGAAGCAACATAAAGAGGTAAAATTTGCACAATGCATGTACTTTGATAGGATTAGTATTTCAACACAGATACACATCATAGGTAAATGCACAACCATTTATAATTGTTATATAAAAGAGCATAGAAGGGTATTTTAAAGTACTGGAATTGTTTCTTGAAGAGAACAATTTAATCCAGCATGTGTACCAAGTTTTGTAGAGGAAGAATTATGGTTTTTGGAGATTGCAGATTATCCTTCTAAAAGATTGGTGCTCTTGTCTTGGGCTTTTGTTCTTGAAGCAATCAAAAAATACAAGAGGGATGGACTGATGCCTTTAGGGAACAAGTGTACCACCACACAAGGAAAACAATGTGTGTATGACATTGATATAACACACTGCAACAATAAGAAGCATAGCACTAGAAATATTATCTATTGCACAACAATCAGTGCCAGCACATAACATTTCATATAAATCACAGAGAAATTTCAGCAAGACATCCATCGCTGCAATATTATCTTTGACGCTAGATCAAAAGTGCTAGCGTCTGCAATAATGCCACACATGGACAAATGAATGGCACAATGTAAGTATTTTTAGACAAATCACAATACTGCTTATGAAACCCCCATAGTCATTGTATTTAGTACTACAAATAAAAATATTTTGAGTTGCCTTATTTTTTTCCTTTTTATAATTTACTTTTTGTACTTTATTTAAGCCATAAAATATACACTGGAAAGCTTATTAGGTAAGAAACTTTAATTTGCAATTCTTTAAAAAAAAAAATTCAGCTTCCATTACAATTAAATTACACTGCAATTTCAGATTCCATAAATAATCAAAAACATTATTAAATTATACAATTAAAAATATTTGCTTACTAATTTTTCTTCTTTTCCAAAATTTACTTTTAAACTAAAATTTCAGTGCAATAATGAAATAGCTATCAATATTATCATACATAAAACAATAGAAAAATAAATGCTGACAAATAATAAAATTTTCAATTCTATACCTGAATTTCAATATCAGAATCAGATGCTTCGATCAAATCAGGAAGATCCTGAAAATATTTCCAAATTAAATAATAAGCTTTTAAATTTTATAAAAATTATTGATGACTTTAAAAGTTACTGGAAGAATAAAAATTTTACAGATACATAAGTAGTTGGCAAAAGGAAAACAATTAAAAATATCATTGTCAACTATGTTTAAAAAAGATTGAAAATATACAGAAACATGACAAATAATTAAATTATGACGGACAAAAAAAAAACTTACCTGAGCAATCTAAAAAAGAGAAAAAAAGTTCTTAAATTCATAAAAAAAAAAATTAATTCATAGAATATTAAATTCATTCATTGTGTAATTGGATTAAATTCTTAATTCATAATTTAAATAAAATGAATACAATTATTAAAAACATTTCTGAAGATAAATTTCAATAAAAAAAAAAAAAAAAAATTATCTTAAAAATAAATTATATTAAGAAATACAAATTAGTGCAAGTATAATTGATCAAAAAGCAAAAAACATTTCACCCAAGTTACACATTGTATTTATCACGGAAAGCAAATGTAAATAGTTATTTACTTCTTTCTCTGGATCTGGATTCTTTCTCTGGATCTGCTCCCTACAGAGGGAAAATGTATAGTTCAGTTTATGAAAAAATTACCACAATTTTAATATAAAAATGCCAAACATTTTTTATAAGAGAAAAATCCTTTCAATAAGGGTTTGAATAAAAATAACATTAATATTGAAAGTATTTGGAAAATGCATGCTTTCAAATTATTTTAAAATATTTGTTCACTCAAAATAATTAAGATATTGATATAAAAAATTTTTTTTTTTCTCATGTATAATTCACAAATTTTGTAAAAATAAACAAATCTGTTAAGTATAGTCTTTAAAAACATGCTACCATACATATTTTTATTGTAAAACAAATATGGAACACACCATTATATTACTTCATATACCTACCAATCCTAACAGGAAAAAAAAAAAAAAAAAGTTTATTCCAAGAAATCAACAATGATTCATTAATTTTTTTTTAAGCATATTTCAGATTATAAAACAATTTTACAATACTAGATTATAATTTATTTTTGTAACATATACTAAAATAAATTTCATTATTTTACACAAAATAAAATTAAAGTAAATGTTATTGAAATGTTTATTACTTTTTGTGTTTTTCATAATTTTGATGTGAAATACTTATTTTATTATAATTAAAATATTTGTGCACTTTTCTTTTTTTTTTTTTCATTGAAGAATCAAATTAAATTTTCTTTTAATTATACTAAAAATATGTTCTCAGTCAGCATTGCTAATAAGTATAATTATATAGCAATTTTAGAAATTCTATCAATTTTTTATATCATTTGGCCCATTAATAATGCTATTTTTTTACTTGTGCCTAACTCAGTTTTTTAACATTATGCCATTATTAAAGCTTTCTAATGTGCAAGTAGCAGTGGAAATTATTAGAAGAAATGTATATTATTAATATCATCATTATAATTTTCACATTAATACTTTAATTATCATACATGAAACTTTATAATGAAAATTTTTATTTAATTAGGTATGATTCATGATCTATTTAATTTTTAATTTATACATAAGGGGAAAAATCATACTGCTTACTTATCATAAGTTATACACTATTTTTATTATAGATTGGTTTTTATTTTTTTACATGAAAGAGAGCCTGAAAAGATTTTTCATACAGAGGGAAAAAAAATGTTGGATTTGTTTTGCTTTGTATTTCAAACTGATATTAATTGAGATAAAAGAAAAGAAATGTTTATAAAATACACAAAATTTTTAAATTAATTTAAAAAGAAACAATATTTTGTTTCTTTTGAAATGGTTTTATGGTTATAATAAATTTCTTATTAAAATGCAACTTTTCCAAATTCCTCAAAATAGTCCAATTACATAATTTGAATGAAACAGAAAAAAATATTTCATATTATAAATAAATAACAATAATTAATACAATGTAAAAAAAGTTTTAAATCTTAAAAAATTCATACATTGTGGATTCAGCATCCTTTCCCTCTACAACTTTAGAATTTGCTTCATTTACTGAAAAGAGAAAAGCATATATTTTAAAGCTAAAATTAAATTAATCCTTTTATAAGCAGGGAAAACATTTAAAATCTACATCAAACACTAAGTATTTAAAACATATACAGAAAGAAATTAAAGGAAGTCAAATTAATTAATGCATTTCCCAGAATGGCATAAAATCCCATATTTAGGTGAGTGGGGATAGTTTAGCAGTGGAGTTAAATATCAAAGTTAAAAACCACAGAAATGCAGGCATAGTTTTTCTCACAATTCATTTTCATGAAAATAAACTAAATATCACACATGTTTTAAACATGTTATAAGCTTTTGCATAATATAAATCAATAATTTTGTATTAAAAATTAATGTTTAAGAAGTGCTATTTGTGCTGGAATGTAAAATTTTATTACAATTTATTAGCTTTAGACTGTACACTATATTAAAAGAAGAGTCAGGGTTATTTTATACAATAAATTGACTAATGTTTATTCAACAGTTACATAATGCTTCAAATATCAAATTTGTTTAATTAATACTCATACAACCAACACTTTTATTATGGTTATCAGTTTTTAAATGATACAATAGCATACAATATTATAACTTCCAATCTATAAATAGTAAAATTTATATTAGAGGGATGAAAAATTAAAATTATTATATATTTATCAAATATATAACATACAACCAACACTTTTATTATGGTTATCAGTTTTTAAATGATACAATAGCATACAATAATTACAACTTCCAATCTATAAATAGTAAAATTTATATTAGAGGGATGAAAAATTAAAATTTTTATATATTTATCAAATATATAATATAATCCTTTTGTGTTATGTAAATTCAATATTTAAAAAAAAAGTAATTAAAATAAATTTAATGTCTTGATTAAAATTATTTGCACTTTCCTAAATTAAAATTTATTTGTATTGAAAACAACTTCTGTTTTTCCTTTAAAGAAAAAGTTTAAGTGAAAATAATTATATTTTTAATCAATAAATAATCTTCAAAGTTGCTAATTTTTCGGCAACACTAATCATTTAACCTGAAAATGCATTTAAATTAATAAACCTTGAAATTATGAACATGCAAAACATGAGAAACTTACAAAATAAATTCATTGAAGATAATAGTTCATTAAAATTATTTAGCTTATCACCTATTTCAATGAAAAGATATGTTTTATCTCTGCTTTTTAAGTGTGTTGGGTAAGAGTTAGTTTTTAGTCCAAGATGTAGGATGGTTTTGGAATGAAACTAAAGTCGAAATAATGGGCACTTATTCTTTGTAGTTAACATTAGTTGCATACAAATTTAGCAAAAGAAGGACATATAGAACAAATATACCTTAGTATAATTAAATTTCTAAATAAATAAAATTGAAACCAGCATAAGACACTGAAAATCATACAACATTCAGCAATGGAAACATTTTTCTAAACATCTTCTTTGATAAGCACTTAAGCTGATAAATTTTTTAATGTTAAATTAATATGATATTAAGATTAAAAGAAAAATTTCACAAAATGGTGGTTTGGTGATTTCAAGAAAAATTGGGTATATATATATATATATAAATAAACAAAATAATAGAGAGAAATCTCTACAAAAACTTGAAAAATACATTATATTAAGTTAATGAAAATGAAATAAAAAATACAGTAGAACTTCTTTAAGTTGAACCACAATAAGTCGAAAACCTCCACAACTCGAAAATATTTTTTGTTCCCTTCCCTGCCAGCCCCAAAACCTCCATTACTCGAAATTTCAAAACTCTATAAGTCGAAAGAATTAGTCAATCCCCACAAGTCATTTTGGTATATATTTTCCCTCCATATATATATATATAAAAAAAAAAAAAAAACCTCTGTATCTCGAACATTAGCAATGTTTGTTATGAAATAGCAACTCGGAAGAAAAAAAGAATTTTCTGCTCTTTATAGCTTAGATAATGCTATAGATAGAGAACGATTGAATTTTCTAAAGCAAAAAAAAACCAAAACTGACTTTTTAATATAAAATATTTTTAATTTTAAGGTTGTTTTGGAATTATTTTGATTTTTTATTGTAGTACATAATATAATTTTTAAGTTGCAAACATGTTTATTATATCTGTAACTTGAATTTTTATTTATTTTACCTCACTAACTAAGAATCTAAACCTCTACAAGTCGAATATTTCCTTACAAAATCTGCGCAAGTCAAGAACTCTATAACCCGATTATTTGACGTCTCCCTTGAAGTTCGACTTACAGAGGTTCTACTGTACTTGATCAAAACAATGAATTAATTTGTGCTTACAAGCATTAACTGCTGAATTTCTGAGTCTCTGAATTGTTTTATATGCAGTTAAAGATTGATGTTGTTCATTATAATGAAGCCCATAATCAGTAATAGTAATACATTCTTCATATCTGGAAAGATGAAAGAAAATCGACGCCCAATGATAATATGCCTATAATAAAACAAACATGAAATATTACTTCATATAAATATGTAGTCTTAAAGTAAAAAATTAAAACTTTTTGTTTAAATCAAGGCTTCTCAAATTGCTGGTCTTGACCCTGTACAGGGTTGAGTAACTAAACTTGAAATCACAGAAAATTTTTAGGGAGGGGGAATCCTGGATGCATAACTGAAATTAATTAGTTAGAAAACACCTAGCACATATATAGTATATATGTATTACATATACTATGCCACCATACATACTACAAATACAGTATATATGGTAATTTAAAATATTAAAAATGTTTGTGACAACTGTGATAGTTCACCATAATCACACTATTTGAACTATACATTCTTACTGTTAAATCTGTAGAGTTGAAATTACTACATAGAGTGGCCACTCTCCAGTCAAAGTGAAATTCTTTGACTTTTTCAGGTAAAATTAAAAAAAAATTCCAAGTCATTTGCATAAAACCATACATGACACCATATAATCTATTTAAAAACCTTATAGATATGAAAATTATAATACATCAGTGGTTAATAACATTTATGTTTAAAACTTTGAAATATGTAACAAATACTTTCACAACTTGGCCATCCTATGGAAAATCATAAAACAATTTGATATCACTAGAATCTTAAATCATTAAACAGATTTTGCTTGGTAAAAGTAAACAAATTTTTGACAGAAATTAAGTTTTACTATTCAATCAAAATTAATACTATCATCATTGGCGCAACAGCTCCATTATGGACCAAGGTCGTCTGCTTACTGGCAGATTTCGAAACATGAGATGTCTTCTTTATTTTATAGGGTAGGGTTGTCAGCCCTACGGCCAACACTCTACATCATATTAGATTGGGACCTACACTTTAAAGTGGATTCCAAACCACTACAAACATCCATAGCACCGCCGGGACTCGATTTCAAAACCTGTGGTACCGAGTGCTAGCCACTCGGTCATTTAGGCTCTAAAATTAATACTATAGGAAAGCATAACACATTTGTTCCTTAATTTTTGACTTCACTCAAGAATGTCCAACCTGAATTTTCCAAGTGAATGGGGGAATTGTGAAAGAAAACCTCGATAGCAAAGTGATTTTTCAAGATTTGACCTGCAAACAGTCTACAAAAAGGACAGAATCTATCATCTAATTAAGGCCATTTGCGGTATCATAACTGCACAGATTCTATATGTGTGTATATACAGGTGGATATTTCGTCTATAATACAGAATACACAGGGGAAAAAAATCCCCAAATTTCTGTGATTGTTGGCAGGAACTCCAAAGCCTAATTAATATTTTAAAAATTACAATCTTATGAAAAGCCTGCTGACAAATTATATTTATTTTTTATGAATAAATTTTTTTTTTTACGTAAATGTGGTGAAAGCACAGAATTTCCATAATTTGGCAACTTTTCTAACATTTAGATTTGGAATTTTCATCTTAAATTATCCAAAAATTTTTTCCACTTTTCTTCAAAAATTCCCTGACTTTCCTAGTTTTTCCAGACCTTTTACCAAATTTCCAGTTTTCAGTCAAAAGTAGACATATAAAAATGATCATAAATGTGTAAAAGTTATAATCAAATTAACAAGAAATAAAAGAGTTTTCCAAATTAAAATTCTTTCTCAAAAACATTTCTTAAGATTCAAATTCAATAGCCTAAAAACTTAATTACATGAGTTTATTTTGTTGTATATAGCATCAAGCATATTTCCATTGACACTCAAATAATAAATTTATTATATTGAGAATAAAATTTTCATCTCTAATGAACAGGGATCAATGAAATGTAAATCAACATTTTCCCATGTAAATGATTTGCTATTAATCATGCAAAATTTAAACTTATTATTTGAGTGGCAATGATAGATAATATGATGCACATTAGAAAATAATACATATAATATGCCCTTTGAATTTCTAAGAGAAAAAATAATTACTTTATTTAAATAAATTTTAAATTTTTTAATAAATAAAATTATCTTGAATAGTTTTTACAAAATTTCAAAGTCATGAAAAACATTACAAACAGGAAATTAGTATCAAAAATAAATAACCAAAAATATAATTAAATTTGTAATCTACATTTTAAAATCTTTCCTAGAACATAATTTTAATCTAATTTTTAATACAACTGTTCATTTAGTTGCATTTTATTTTATTGTAATAAAACATTACATTTACCTCAAAGTATGATGGATGAATCATTACAGCAATGTAATAATCCAAAATAGCTTTATTTATCCTATTTTGCTTAGAGTAAGAACGTGCTCAAGTGGTATGCAGACAAACATTATAGGGGCTGAAAGGAAACAATTTACATTTAAATATGAAGATAGACGAAGTAAAATTATGAAAGTAACTTTATTTTTCATTACTTAAAGTTCAGCGCTTTACTGAAGGCATCAATTGCTTCATCCCATTTCAGTCTTTTGAAAGCATCATTACCTATATGATTCCACTGTTTACCTTCTTCCTAAAAAGAATTAAAATTTTTTTTTTTTTAATTGCATACATTCCATAACAGAAATTACAGTTTTTCAAACATTGATGAGTAATGGCAACCATTTTAAGTGCAATTCTTCTCAACTTTTTTTTTTTTTTAATATTCTCATTATCATCATCATCATCATCATAAAAAAAAAAAAAAATTACACACATTGTTGTTTGTATCAGTAAATATTGTTTTTATATCAGTTTTTAAAATACTTTATTTTAAAAACTGATATAAAAACAATATTTCAAAGGGTAGAAATATTTGACAGTTACATAACTCTTTAATTTTTTTTAAAGACAGAATATTAACAAATACTAGTAAAAATGAAAAATGTCTTATAATAAATTATAGTTCAGACCATTTAACTATTTTGATATATATATATATATATATATATATATAAACTTATCAGAAATATACTTATTCAACATTGTATTAAAATCTAATGATAAAATCTATTGTACATATTTTTATTGTTTATACTTACTATACATTGGAATTTACACAGATATTAATAATAATAATCTTCATCAGTCAGAAAATTAAATGCATAATAAATACAAATAAAATGCATATAGATGTGTATGTTTTTACAAAATAAAGCATATTATACATTGCTTATAAATTAAAAAAAAAAAAAAAAAATAGTTTTGTTTGAAATTTAAAAATAAAAATATTAATGAACTAAATATTTTTAAATTTGTTAACATTAAATTAATCAAATAAACAAATATTAAGAATTAAAATGACCAACATTGACCACTCCAATTCAATTACACATATACTCAAACAATCAAAAATGTATCATAATTTATTCATTTATAATGGAGAATGAATCACAGGATTAAAAGATTGATGTTGCCTGGTCATACTAGAGTCATAAAGGATTAAAAGAAAAATGTTGTATAAGTAATTACTTTGGAGATTTTTAAGCGACTGATAAATTATCTTTATTGCTTTTTGTAATTAAAATTAATGTGTATTAAAGAAAGATCTATCATATATCTTTTAATATTAACAGATAATAAAGATGGTTAAAAAACATCACAAGTATAATTATTTCCTTTATAAATCTAGTTCAATATTAGACAAGTCTTAAAAAATACAAATTTAAAATTACAGGGTGTGTCATAAATTTGTATAAAATTAAAAAATTAATAATAAACAAGGCAACATTCGGAAAAAAAAAATTTTGATTTGTGCAAATATGATTCGAGAAACATTGATTTTTTTCCCTATTAAAAAATGATTCCAAAAATAATCGAAAAGGACGGTCATATCATACGGAAACATTATATGCAAAACAGGCAAATGCAGACAGATAATAACATGATACTGTGCATTTATTTTACAGTAAAAGAGGTTCAACATGACCATCCCCACAAAGCACTAACAAGTGAGGCATGTCAAGCCTATTACAACTAAATGTAGCAAGTCAGCATCAATGCCACTAAAACTCCATCAAATACAGCTTTCAATTCCCCCCAGAGTGGCTGGGGATCCTCAATACACATGAGACTTTAAGTATCTTCACAATCAAAAATCTGGTGGCATCAAGCCTGGTGATCATGAGAGTCACTTAAAAATTAAAGCCTCAACATATCACTCAGTCTTCAGTGAAAGTGTCCAATGAGATTTCGTACTGATGTCACCATGAAGTGAAAAAGTGGACTCCATCCGTCACATAATGTCCAGTAACATTGTAGGTCACATTTCATTAGTGCCAGCATCGATGCAACAAAGATTAGTCTTTCATTTTTATCTGGTGGTAATAAATGGTGAAGTTACTTTTGGAAACTTTTCTTTTCAATGGGGAAAAAAAACAGTATTTCCCTTTGATCATATTTGCACAAACTGAAATTTTTTTTCTGAGCATTATTTTTTATTATGAACTTTGCACGAATTTACCACGCTTTTGTATGTTTTATAAATAAATTGCAAAGAGTATGTTTTGTATGTTTTTAAATTGTAATTGCAAAGAGAATTTAAAATAATTCATATAAATTACTTACTAATAAGTCCACAGAATCATGTTCTACCTGTACTATAGCATTTCTTAAGTTTACATTTATAGTTACATTCCTTACTAGAAAGAAAATTAAAGCTTATTGTAAATAAATATATAACATAATGAAATACATAATATAAAAATTAATATCCCTAATTTTACACATTGCATGGATCAATTAATATGGTTTTCCTTGACATTTTAATTCATTACAAATAAAAGATAATTTTAATTTTTTAGCAAATATATTTTATCTCTAATGATTGCAGAAATAATGAAAATGTTCATTGACAGTACTAATAAGTAAAGTTACAGATTAAAAATAAAATAATTCATAAAAATAATACATAATTATTCAATCATATTTCTTTTTGTTTCTGTTTTTTAAGAAATGACTCGTTATTAAATAAATACCACACAGCTTAAATTGTTACAATTAACTTTATTTAATTTTTAAAAAAAGATAATTTAGCAGTGAATTTCTTTCTTTTTTGAATAAATAATGAACAATAATAATAATAATAATAATAACAGTGCACAAGCAAATGGAATCTGTGAAAGAAATAATTCTATAGAAAAGTCATACATCTCTTAAAGAAAATTATTGATTTCCATATTCTGATTATCTTTTTCACCAGTAACTTTTACAATTCATGGTTTTTATGTATCCAGCTATGCTTAAAAATATGTTAAAAATACAAGTTAGCTTTTTAGCCACAGTGAGAAAAGAAAACAGCTGGAATATTTTTAAAAATTTGTTGATTTAAGTAATACCAATTAAGTTGTTTTCAAGATATTTATTTTAAATCTAAGACAACTATTAAATGTATAATAAACTTACCATAAAGTAAAGTAGCAACATAGCTAACTTTGATAAGTCCTTCATCACAACTAGGAAAGTTCTCTCTGAAAAAACAATTACACATCATGAAATTAGGAAGAAATTAAATTATAATGAGTTCTAATACAAAAATAAAACACAGGTTTAAATGGAAGACAATAATAACAAACATCGAAATCCAAAAACAACAAAGTAATATAAAATTACTTTATAATAGACTAACACAACAGGAGATAGATGAAACTTTGTAGTGAAGAGTAGGCCCCAAGAAAAATGTTTAAAAATATAATAATATAATGTGTAAAAAAATTTAAAATGTTTTTTTATTGTAGAATTTTATTACATTTTTATTTAATTTAATAAAAATGTATAGATTTTATGCTTTAATTTTTTTAATGACCATATTTTTTTTTATTTTCTGTACATAATTGCACAAATAATTTTTAACAAAATATATGACAAATTTTCAAAGATTTGACCTAACGTCTTCATTAAATGTTAAATTTCTTAATATTAAAATAATCATTTTCTAATTTTTGTTCTTTTTTAATTATATTTTCTTGCTTTTAGGACTTATGCAAAATATGTCACCATATAGATTAAATTCAGTAAAATTTGAATTCATATTCTTTGCTAATGAATGTTTTTTTTTTTTTTTTTTTTTTTTTTTTTGATGTCTGAAAAAACTGACATGCAATTTTCATTTGAACTGGTGAAGTGATAAAAGTGAATAAAATAATAATAAATAAATGAGTAAATAAATAATGATACTATTAAAAAAATGGCAAGAATAGGAAATAAAATAAGTAATTTCATCAAAATATAAAATCATATATAAATTTTTATATTTCATATAGCAATTTTATTAATTTGAATAGTTTTAACAACTATTTTTGCTCCAAGTTTATTTATATGATGCACCCAGGCTTGTGAAAGTTTTTACACCAGAATAGCATATTAACACCTGATAATAAAAGCATTCATACACTTTAACAAAATATTTCAGGAAATATCAAAATTAATTAAAGAAAGAGAAAATATTAAAACCTATAGAAAGTTATATAGTTTAAAAAATAAATAAAATGATTGAGTTATTTGCTGCACACTGCTAAAATGATCAAATTTAAAATTTAAATCTCATTAAATGATTAATATGTAACAGCATAAACACACTAGTATTAAAAATATAGGAAAACAATTACTTTAAACATAAATTAAAACACCCAACATCCTTTTCATCCAAAGATTTGGCAGCTAATAATTTTGAAAAGTGGTTCTGTGTATTAGTATTGGTCCTTGGTTTTCGAGTAGATTTAAAGAAAACTCCAGAACAACACACCTATAAAATGAAAAATTAATGTCTCTTGTTACGATATTTATATTCAATTACAAATTGGGATTGAATATATATAAACTAAAAATAAAAGATTTTTAAGAAATTAAAAACATAAATGACAAAATATAGTGTCTGCTAATTTACTTTAGGATAAACTCTAGCAAATTAAATAATTTATGATCTTTTGTTAGCAATTTTAATTTTTAAATTTAAAGCAAACTTTAATTGACAGCAATTAATCACAATATGTTTACAAATATTTTGTTAATAGAAATAAAAATTCAATATTTTTTTTTTCTGTAATGAATATTATGAAAATTATCTTAAGACATACATATTAATTTATATACTTCTATTCTATGCATATTTTAAGTTGAAAAATATTCATCATAAAGAATAGATAGTATCACTATAGAAAAATTCCAATGTTTAAATTCTTAATATTTTTCCTTTATTTCATTATTTAGCAGCTAAATAACACCATTTAAATATATATACATAATACCTCGCTAAGTTTGCAAAGAAAAATACTATAACAGAATCCAACATTCGTATTCTTTCTACAAATTCTTCGTTGTCAATTGCTGGATTTTCCTGCAAAACAAATTCATTTATGCAGATTAAATAGAATTTTGTTAATACTACATTAGAATGCAATTTATGTTCTTCATAAATGCTAGATATTCAATATGATAAAAAGTAAAGAAAAGAGATTATTATTTGAAATTGTTTGTTGATAACACTTGTATTTATTTTGCATAACCAATAATATCAAAAGCGACCCGATTATCGAATGACTAGATCTCCTGTTTTGGGTTTGAGTCCTGGTGGTGTCATGGATGATTGTAGTGGTTTGGAATTCACTTTTTAAACCATATGTTCCGATCCGATTTAGTATAGCAAAGGGCTTGACAACCGTACCCAGTAAAAAAAAAAAACATCTCATGTTTCAGTATCTGTCAGTAGGCAGAACGCATTAGATCCACCATGGGGCTGTTGTGCCATTGAAGAAGAATTATATCAAATCCTGCTATTAGATTAACTTCAAAACAATAATTTATGAAATATAAATAAATTATTTAATCCATAATTTTAGATTATACTGACATGTAAAACATTTATCCTAGTACTGAATAACTATTTTTCAAAATATATATACACTTGAATAAAGTGCACCCAGCTAAATTTAGGCAATTTTTTTTTCAGCTATATCAAAACGCCTAAAACACAGACAAAAAGTTATTGTGATATTTATGCATATTTTAAAGCACCCAAAATTTTCAAATGTATTACATACTCCTCCAAATGTTTTATGACCATTTCAAGTATTCATCGATTCTTTTACATTTTGTTACATTTCTCTATTAAAAAATGATAATTAATCTTAAAAACTTTTTAATAAGTTTTTTTAAAGTTATTTATGATGAGGCATTATTATAATATAGTAATAACTCATAAATAAAAGAAAAAAGCAAATAATTTGTAAAGAAATTTTATTTTTGAATAAGTTGCAATTTATATTTTAAAAGTTATTGCATGTTTAATGTCTAAATCATTTCATATTTATCTGGCTAAAATTTTAATTTTACAAGCAATATTTTTCGGAATAAGGAACAAATGTAAACCAATCATGTTTATTACACAATCGTTATTATTATATTTATTAAAATCAATTTTCTGAATTAGAATTTCATGTAACAATCAGAATAATTTTAATGTCACCATATGAACCCAGAAGAAGATATTTAACAATAACAACATAGTTTTATTTAAAAATTTAGATTTTATAAAAATATTAAAAGCAAATAAACAATATATTTATTTATACAATTAGACAATGAAATTACAATGAAACCAGATATAAAAATAATTCAATAAAGTAGTTAAACTGTCATAAATTTGAGATTTTCCAACCAGTCTAAGTAACAATTTTAATATTTAAATAAAATTCTTTTGTAAAATAAAATAATTTATTGATTTTTAAAATAACAAATGAATGAGTTTTCAGTTATTAAATAGAACAATCAACTTTGAAAGATGCTCTATATAAACTAATTAGAATATAATTAACATATAGGATCAACATGTCAGTAAAATAATACAATATAATTCATTAATACTTGATAGAGAAGTATCCAGCAGTTTCAAAAAGCACTTTCATCTTTTCAGGATTATAAGGTCTTCCAAATAAAATAGGATCTAGTATATGTAGTCTTATGTATAAAAGAGCTTGCTTTTGAGCTGTAACAGAAAGAATGTTAACATATTTTCCAAAATAACAAATTAATAATAAATTTCAATTATTAATTATAATAAAAGAATAAAAATTTTGGTAATTTATTCATTGCAGAGAAAACATTTAAATTCAACATTAATTTCAAAACAAATATTTTTGATGATGCATAAAAAAAAGAACACAACATTTTGTAGTATTTGTTCTATGTTTAAAGGGTATTTTCTATATTCAAATTCAAATTATTTTTAAACTAATTGAAAGACAGTGCTAACTTTATTAATAAATTCTAAATTATAATCATTTCTTGATTATGTATATTTTCTAAACATTTAATTTATAAAAACACATAAGCAACCTCATATAACAAATTTCTATTACATTGCTTTAGTTTAACAATTTTCACACACAATTTTTCCCAATAACAGAATTTAATATCAAATGATATTGATGCATCTAGATTATTTCTTACTGAATATATTTGATACAAGAGTAATGTTAGACCGGTTTACAAGTTTTTAGTACCCTGATTTTCTGCCTATAATCTGTGATTTGACTAATTATTTTTATGTTTGGCTGCTACTAAAATCAAACTAAATACTAAAATAACTTTTACATTAATGTAATATCATGCATTCAAATCTTTATTTTACATTTTTTTGTTATAAAGAATATATATATATAATAAATTGAATCTAAATAATAAAATAGCTATGTATATATATATATATATATATATAGCTATTTTATTATTTAGATTCAATTTATTTTTGAATTAGTAATTATATAATATTTCACTAATCCAAAAAAAAAAAGAATTTGCATTTAAATAATAAAATAGCTGCAAATCAATGAAATTACAAATAATAAAATGTATCAGTAAGACGCAATCTTAAATAAAAATTACCTTTTTTTCTGGGGAAAAAACTTAGATATTGATAACATTTTTAAATTATAAATAAATACAAATTTAAAATATAAAAATTTTAGTTTACCATTTTTAGATTCAAACATAGCTTCTTCACCAAGCTCCTGCAAAAAAATAGATATAATTTGATAAAAAAATTTATAAATTACAATCCCCCATTTTTTAAAAATTAAATTAAAAATTATTTTATCAAAAAACATTTTATCACTCAACTTCATATGAAACTTGTTTGAAAAATTATGCTTAATTTGATAATATAGTAATAAGAATTTTAAAATGATTTAGAAAAAACTTGAAAGACATCGGAGAAATGTCTTTACGGAATTTATTAAAATTTTAATAAATGGAAAATTTTATGGAATTCATTATTAACAAATTAAAGAAATAATTTTGATTGAGTAACACTTATTTTTATTTTATGTGAGATATTAGAAAATTAATTTATTCATCAGAACAATTGTGACTGATGGTGAAAGTAAAATGACTTTAAATTTAATAGATCTTAATTTAAAATTATTAAAATAGACATGTTTAAAAGTATTTTTGTTAATTACAATCAATTAGTTATAGATGTGATTTTCTTTAGAATATATTTAATAAGAAAACCAAACAGAACTTTATACAATATAAGTTTACCTTAACTTCTGCATAATGTTCTTCACATAAGCCTGAATTTAGGCATGCTTCATATAATTCATTGGTTGTTTTGCCTTTAAACATCGCTCCTAGAAATCCAAGAAAACAATTGATTTCATTAATAAATTCAATTTCATTTCAGTAATTCTTATTTAAAAATAAACAATTGGTTTTCTTTAATCAATATTTTTACATATATAAATATGCAGAGTTAAAAATGAATAAGAAAAAAACAATCTAAGAATCTTTTACTGAGTTAGATTCTTTTGCTTTTACAATAAGAAAGTACCATAATGAAATAATTATAACAAATATTTTATAATTTATAAAAAAAGTTGAAATTTATTATATTTATTAAGCAATTTTTATTTTAATTCAATAATTTTGTTCAAATTAATTTGCTCTCTTTACAAGTAAATTATAAGAACATACTCTGTTTATAAGAGAGTATAAATGAAAGAGATAAAATGAAAACTAAAGTTGTGCACTAACAAATACAGTGCAAATCTCATTATAATAGGGTTCACAATAACATAGATACTGTTATAATGCAGATGAAAGAATTTCCTGCCTCCCTCCCCTCCCCAAATAATTACGATCAGATATAAAGGGGGAAAAATTATACTTTTAGTAGAAATATAAGTGCATTTTAGCTACATTTATGTATGTATGTATGTATGTAATTATAAATTGAAGAGATAAGAGAAGCAAAATTAGTTGCTAACATAATACAGAGATAAAATAGCCAAAAGACCCTGTTTGCTCTATGAAAGAACTGACCAATGCTGCCAAATAATTAATAAAAAGGTGAATGAACCCTTTAGAATGTTCAAGAAAACTCTTTGTGCTCACTCACTATAGGTTTTTTTTGCCTGTCTAGAATTATTTGTATAAAGTTTTCCAGAATTTTTGCACGATTACTAAACTAGCAACATTTATAGGTTTTTTGTCTAGTCAGTATAGATATGACATATTTTTACAGAACAAAAGCAATTAAAAATATTTTTCAATTGGCAAACTAGCTCTTAATACTACTACTACTAATAATAAATAAGAAAAATAAGTTATCAATGATACCTAGACAGATTTTATTAATAATTTAATAATTATTCAGTGAGAATATTTAATGCACATTTATCGATATATTTTCCAGGATATTGTAAATAATTTTTGGTTCTTACTAAGAAACACTAAAATAAATTAAAACAGAATTTTAACTTCAAATATAATAAAAGGGAATTCCCCTGTGTTGCTTAAACCAACTTTATATTAAATAACACACAGGACAAGTTTATAAGCCCTTCTCATTAATATAAACACGATATAATCAGATTTTGAATATCTAACTACTTATTGCTTATTTTATGGCACAATAACTTATTACAACTAAGATTTTCAAAATTTGACATCTGATAAACATTTAAATAAATATTTCAATGGAAGATTGACAAAGGTGAAAGTAAGAATATATTTAAGTATAAATATTAAGAAATGGTGATAAAAATGTCTAAGGAAAACTTATGCTTATGCATAAATTACGAATGTATATTCACTTCTTTTTAAATCCAAAGCAAATTTAATATAATATTTTGTAATTTAAAATTAATACACTTCTTGCTAATAGCTTATGAAATGTTAAGTAAAAATAATATTACTCAAGTTTTTAATTTATGAACACTCACACACAAACTAAATGGAATAATAACATTTAAAAATTTTATCGAAATCAAAAATTGAAATATTATTTTTTTATCTAATTGGAAACAAAAATTTACTTAAAATTACAAATTTAATAATGAAATATAAAATTGAAACTACCAAATTTTAGACAATTTAATTTTTTTTCACATTATAATACATTTTATAATCGTTTGTTAAATACATACAAATATTAATAACAGAAAAAAATGATGATGTAAAACATTCACAGAAAACATTTATAGTCAACATACTTTTCTATTTGGCACTAGTATATCAATCAGGAACGGAATATAAGAACGAATAAAACACAAAGTATCAGAAGAATTGCACCTTGTCAAAATCAGAACTGAAAACACATTTTTAATATGTTTTTATTATCACTTTCGTTTTGTACGGTTAGCGTTAACAAAAGACGGAATTAAATTGATTTTGAAGTAGTGACGAACCAGAACAAATAACAATAGAAAGATGGACTGGGCAGGGGGAGCGGGGAAATAAGGGTATCTTAAAATATCAGAAGCTGTGAAATATAAAATTCCTTTCTTTTGATTACATTTTTTATTATTTATTTAAATAGCAGGAGAAAGCGATAATATAAATCTTGTATCTATCAGAAATTTAAGCCTGTTTACAACAGATAGGAATAGATGAGTTTATTTTTTCTTTAAAACTATTCCCCTTAAAGTAAATTGAATATTTAAAGAATAAAGATAGGTTTTATCTGTATATGTATGGCCTCAATTTACACCGAAATTTCAAAAACATCAAAAATCAAAAATTTGATTCTTGTTTGCAGATTATCCAGCTCGCAATGAAAAAATCTTTTTACATTTGAGATTAATGAATTTCTACACTTTGAAACGTCGTCGAAAGATTTATTAGGAAACAAAGTGAAACTTAAGCCATATTCACAGCAAAGTATTCTGTGGGAGACGCGGGGCATCAACAATCTCGAACTTCAGTTGTTCAATGTAATACACCTCATCGCTGAACGCCTTTGTGTGAATTCGGCCTTAATATTTCTACTGCAATTTTTTTCTTCTATTTCAGTCAAAATTGCTACTAACAACGCTACTTAAAATATGGTCGTGATAATATTATATTGAAGATATATATAGATATACCATATAAAAGATATATATATATATATATATACTTAAATATTGTCCCACCTAGAAAATTTTTTTTTTTAAATCCGAAATATATGAACTGATGAGATCAAGAACACATCGAGTCTTATAGGAAATGCCCCAAATTTAAAAAAGTTAAGACTCGACTGTCGAGAAACGTCACTTCAACCATCGCTAGAAATTTCCCTTTGAAACAAATGTATTACTCTATATCTTTTGCCAATATGATGCGTAGGAGCTGTTCCCAAATATATTCCATTACTTGTTCCACTACCGGGAATCAGTACAACCATTTAAATAACGAACTTCTCTATGACAACTAAATAAAGTTCTTTTATAAATGCAATAAAAGAGATCATCTGAATTTTTAACTACATAGCAGGTTTTGAAAATATTCATTCTCAATTAAAATATCCTAAATCTATTGATTTAGTTAGTTTTCACACTAAGCTCATTCATTTTTTTTTTTTTTTTGCGCACTTTAGGTTAATTAAACAAGGTCCTGCAGTTTAATGTGGGATTCCGATCCATTAACAAACATCCATGCCATCGCCAGAATTTCAACCTGAAATCTATGGTATTAAAGGACAGAGTGCTAGCCAATTAGCCATAAAGTTGCTAATCTGCTGAAAAACTATTAATTTGTTCCATGTGAAATGAACTTTTTATTAATGGAAGTTCTATAAAACACGTACATCTACCAGTATAAGTCAAATTAGAACATTATATATCATATTATTGCTTATTTTGGAATATATTTAATCGCATATTTTGTCCACATATTTCATTATTTTTATGAAAATCTTAAACAAACAGAAACATGGAACCTCACAAAATACTGATTATTTTTATGTATAAGTATAAACTTAAACATTCTACTACTCAAACAACTCAAAACGTTAATGCTGCATTTGTGAATAATACAGCTAATGTAACTACAGTGAAAAGATGGTTGGAGATGTTCATATCAAGAGATATCAGCTTATAAAAGGAACTAAAGCATTCTCTGTAATGATGTTCTGAAGGCAAATGTTGAAGCTAACCCTACAATAACTGTTAGGGAATTTGCTGTTGATCTTGGAGTAGGCATAGCAACAGTTGTGAGATATTTTGCTGCATTTGAAAAGGTGAAAAACTTTGACAAATGGGCTCCACACTAGTTGAGAAATTGCAACGTTTGCAGATTTACATAAAATTGTTTTTTTTTTTTTTTCGATTGTAGCATTACTTGTAATAAAAAGTGGATATCATAAGTTCTCCCTACAGTGACTGAATACAGACAAAAAATGTAAACACATACGCAAACCAAGATTGTGTTAGCTTCTAAGCTTCCAAAAAAGGTATTCGTAGATAGTATAGTACCATTGTACAATTGTAGCTGCGGTCAACTAGTTTGGAGACAATAATAGCTATCCATTAGAACTTCCAAAGAATAGGTCAAACAATTTATTCACATTATTACTGTTAACAAATTGAAATTATGCATCAGAAATTGCTATTTTAAAAACCAGTGTTGGTGAATCGAAAATTCGTTGTTATTCGCCATGATAACTCAAGACCTCACGTTTCACTGATCAAGCACCAGAAACTGAATAAATTGAAATTTTGGGTTCTGCCTCATCCAACCTGCTCCCAAGATTTGTCTCCTACTCCAACTTATTTAAACATTTAGAATTTTTTTTTAAAAAATGAACACTTTGACAATCACGAAGTTGTAAAAACTGCCTTTATTGAATTTATCTATTTTAAAGTAAAGGTGTTCTTTGAAATTGGCAATTTGGATTCATTCCGAAACTTTCCATATCCCATTAGTCATTACACTGAAGTGACAAAAGTCATGGGATACCTCTTAATATCGTGTCGGCGCTCCTTTCGCCCGGCGAAGTGCAGCAACTCGACGTGGCATGGACTCAACAAGTCGTTGGAAGTCTTCTGCAGGAATATTGAGCCATGCTGTCTCGATAGACGTCCATAATTGTGAAAGCGTTGATGGTGCAGGATTTTGGGCACGAACAGACCTCTCGATGATGTCCCATAAATGCTCGATGGGATTCATGTCGGGCGATCTAGGTGGCCAGATCATTCGTTGGAATTGTCCAGAATGTTCTTCAAACCAATCGCGAACAGTTGTGGCCCGGTGACATGGCGCATTGTCCTCCATAAAAGTCCCATCGTTGTTTGGGAACATGAAGTCCATGATGGCTGCAAGTGATCTCCAAGTAGCTGAACATAAGCATTTCCAGTCAATGTTCGGTCCAGTCGCACCAGAGGACCAAGTCCATGCCATGAAAAAACAGCCCACACCATTACGGAGCCACCACCAGCTTGAACAGTGCCTTGCTGACAGTTTGGGTCCATGGCTTCGTGGGGTTGCGCCACACTCGAACCCTACCATCAGCTCTTACCAACTGAAATCGTGACTCATCGGACCAGGCCACGGTTTTCCATTCATCTAGGGACCAACGGATTTGCTCACGTGCCCACGAGAGCGCTGCAAGCGATGTCGTTCTGTCAGTAAAGGCACTCGAGTCGGTCTTCTGCTGGAATAGCTCAAGAAAGCCAAATTTCTCCGCACAGTTCTAACAGACAAGTCCCTTGTACGTCCCGCATTGATTTCTGCGGTTATTTGACGCAGTGTTGCTTGTCTGTTAGAATTTACGACTCTTTGCAGACGTCGCCGGTCTCGGTCGTTAAGTGCAGGCGGTCGACCACTGCGCTGTCCATGGTGGGATGTTATGCCTGAAATTTCATACTCTCGGCACACTCTTGACAGAGTGGATCTGGGAATGTTGAATTCCCTAACGATTTCCGAAATGGCATGACCCATGCGTCTAGCTCCAACTAACATTCCGCGTTCAAAGTCTGTTAATTCCCGTCGTGCGGTCATCATCAAGTCAAAACCTCTTCACATGAATAACTTGAACAGAAATGAAAGCTCTGCGAAAGCACTGCGCATTTATACCTGTTCTACGCGATGCTACTGCCATATGAAAATTTGCATATTGCTATCCCATGACTTTTGTCACTTCAGTGTATATATATTACAGAACCGATCTCTGAAAGTCTTTCTAACATTCAATCACTGGAAACATCTTTATCAAGGCCTTTGATAGGGCTTGGATTGATAGTCTAATCCATAAATTATTTCTTACTATTTCCCTATTTATTTAATACTATTTATTTATTCGTATATGACTAAATACAAGTTTGTTATTTGCGTCAATGAAAATAAAATATTTTTTTACTCATATATATTAAAGCTGGGGCCTGAGTGGCCGAGTGGCTAGCGCTCTGGCGCTTGGTACCACAGGTATCGGGTTCGAATCCCGGCGCTGCCATGGGTGTTTGTAGTGGTTGAGAATCCACTTTAAACCGTAGGTCCCGGTCCTAATAGGATCGTAGAGCGTTGCGGGTTACTACTTAATATTTCAGCATCATATCCTACATTATTTGGAATTATAATAATGATAATATATTATTGCAATACTTTACATGCAACCATTAATAAGGAATTGATCAAAATATCATTGATTGAGAGGAAATAATTTTGTTTCAAATTTTCTATATTTATCCAATGTAATAAAAACTTAACTTTTATATTTTATTGAAATGTAAATTATCGAATATAGGAATTTCTTTGTAAAATCAACCATTTCTCATTTTAAAAAGTAACAGAAGGATTTTTATAAAGGATAGTTAAATATATATAAATATATATTGGTTGGGTTGATAAACAACAGAATACAACGTAGAAAAACGTTGCGGGGCATTGTTTCTCCGCGTCCGTAGCTTATCTTCAAGTTACACGCGCCCCCTGGGTGATACAAAGGGAGTAACGTCTGTGCAGCGCTTGCCTTAAGGCATCCAAGACCAAGCTGTCTAAGTGTTTGCCAGCTGCATTAGAAAGAAAGAAAAAAACAAACGTATTAAATCTGGAATTCTTCATGGTTTTCTAATGGAACCCATTTTTTCAATATTTTTTATCAACTGCATTCCTCAGATTAATGCTATAAATCTAAGCTTATACGTAGCTGATACTGTGAGGATTTCAGTAGATGGATAATACTGTGAGGATTTCAATAGATAGAAGTGTCTTTGATTTATTATGCCAATTAGATAGTGAAGAGTTTTTGACTGTGATTATTAAACCGTGTGCTGAAGTTAAATGTTTAAAAACCTGTTTAACAAGAAAAAATGATTTTTATAATACATTATTGCTACTTTTAATTTCAATGATATTTACTAACCTTGTGAAAATGCAGTCACTGCCTTAAAAAATGAGGAGATTTGAAGGAGCTTGCTACAAGGTGCATGGGCATCTCTCATTAGTAGTCGATTGTCTAGTAAGAAATTTTACTTTTTTTCTTTTACACTACAGACTGTATATTGTAATGTCTCGAGCTATATTATACTTATAACGGCTTCAAGAAGAGGGCCATTTTCAGGTTCATGGGAATACTTTAATTTTTATTTACAAACATTATATATATATAGAAATCTAGGTTAATACAAGATTATTTACAAAAAAAAAAAAAAAACGATAACTAAAGATTTAAATTTGATACAAAAATGCAGTTCACTCTAAGGACAGAGATTTTCAGAGTTCTCGAGTCTACGACGAATTTAAAACACGTGTTACTGCGAAAACCTTAATTATCACACGACGTGATAGACAAAACTACAAGGGGCTTACTTTGGAAACAGACGGAAACTTCGGCCTGTTCAGTCACTTCAGAGAAAAAGAGAAAAGCAACATTCCTTGTTGACTTATCGCAGAACTCTTTCCTTTCTTCTCCAAAAACGTACAATTAAGAAAAGAGACAGAGAGGGGGGTCAGCTTCCCTCAATTCTCCTTAGAGTAGACATTTTCTCATCCCATGGTCTATCAACAATCCCGATGCGACAACTGATGATGTAGTCCCTATTCCATCTGTAATTGTTTCGACCTGTGAAGATCGCACATACAATCGCTAATTTCATGAGGTCTCATTATACATGACACTGAATATCTGTTTCAGATTTGAGTGACAAATTATTCTCATTAATACAAAACACTAATTGCCTATAATATAACTACCCTCAGCACTGTTTATCTGCTGTCAAATTTGAGTGAGGTTTATTGGTTTATTATTTTTTATGACTTTTAATATTATGAGGTTATGAGGGGCGAAGAGGATCCACCTCCGCGTGGTGCCCCCTGGTAACGTCACTTAAGATGGCCAAGAGATCCTCAGTCTCCTGCGGGGATGTGCCCGCCACACTCTATAACGTGACGTTTCTTCTCCAGGTGTAATATTAACGCCCAGTTGAGGGCTGCCATAAGCGGTGGGGGTGTTGTACTTATTACAAATCACCCTATCCGTGGAGCCGAATAAGGCGGTACCCCGGTAGCCTGAGTGGGTGCTGTCGTGCTTCAAGTCATTCAGTTACCGTATACCTTCGGATGGGACGGGTTATTATATTTTGAAAAATTATGAGGTTATGAGGTATTATTTTTATGAGGTTTATTATTTTTGGTTTATGTGCTTGTTAAAGAATATACATTCCTCTCTCCTGGGAAGAAAATGCCACAATTCTTTCCATGGGAAAAATGTTACATTACCTTTGAAATTGCTTTGGCATGCCAATATCATATAACAGGTGGGCTGAACAATTCGTAGGCTGACACATAGATGGCGCTACTAGTATTAATCCATATGATTTTTAGTTAGCTCTAACCTTCAAAAGGCACGTGTATAAATTTGACAGCTATTGCACTAATAGTATGGGAGTTATAGCATTTTTAGTGTTCATCACGTGCAGTCCACTCGGCTGACTGTCGATTGGACTCCGGTGTGAAATGATGGAGCCATGTTTCATCCGATATTTCATGATTCATATGTCACATATCGACGCAAAAATTCGGGTTCATTATGATTGAACAGCTCCAAACACTGCTTTGAATCATCAATTCGTTGTTGTTTTTGGTCGATTGTGAGCTCGCACAGCACCCATTTTGAACAGAGCTTTCGAAATATCAAATATTCAAATATTCATTCACGATATGACCAACACGTTCCTTTGCTATCTTTAGGGTCTCAGCTATCTCAATTAACTTAACTTTACGGTTATCAGAAATTATTTTGTGGACTTTTTGATGTTTTCGTCGGTAGCAGCCTCTTTGTGGCGTTCACTGCGGGCAACGTCCTCGGTGCTCATTTCGCCTCGTTTAAATTTTGCAAATCACTTCTCTACGGTTGATTTTTCTGGTGCAAAGTCCGAATAATGTTTATCAAGCCAAGCCTTGGCTTCAATATTATTTTTTTTTTTCTCCAAAAAGCAATGCTTTATTAACACACGAAATTAATTTTTATCCATTTTTTCAAACTAACAAAAGTTGCTTCACTAAAAATGCTATAACTCACATACTAATTGTGCAACAGCTGTAAAATTTACACACGTGTCTTTTGAAGGTTAGGGCTAACTAAAAATTCTATGGATTTAATACTAGTAGCCCCATCTATGCGTCAGCCTACGGACTTTTCAGCCCACCTGTTACAATATGAGAAGATTATTTGCAGTGTTTTATACAAAAAGTTTGACCGAATAGGAGAAAAGATCTGATTGATTTGTCTATTTTCACAATTTTTTTGGAACTTATTGCCAAGACAATAAAGAAAGAAACGTAACATTTTTCAAAGAATTTGCCGGGAAATAGAATTAAGAACTAGAAACCGAAAATAAAAACGTTCAATTATTTCGATAATATTTTACTGATTTTCTTTATGCTAATCTATTACTTTAGTTGCTAGTTTTTCAACCTTCCTGGTTATATAAACAAATTTGCACTTTTGTTATAGCAATACATTTCGAGTTCTATGATTTTTAAAAATAATAAATCATTTTTCGAAAATTAATAAAAGTAATAAATTTTCTGAAACATTTCAACCTTGAATTTCTAATTTTTGCTATCATCATAAGCACTATCACCATTTTGATAGTAAGTTTAAACTAACAAAGCCTGATCGTGTGACAATGATATTGCTTATAAAGGAAGAAGATATCTCATATCAAAAAGTTTTATATCAGATTTTTTTGCAAACTTTGTTTTTTTCTTTAATGTTATTTTATTGGAATTAAGTTTAGGTTTAGGTTGTGAGATTATTTATCTTCATCTACGAATTGTTTGTAATGGGTATGCAATGTACCTCATTTTTCAACAGTAAATTATAATTATAAATTAATTCTTAAGAAATAAAAAAAAAATACTTCGAATTGTACAAACAGTTTATTGTAAACATGCTTATTAATTTATGAATGAAAAATTTTCATATTTAGGTATATAAATAAAATTTTCTGTATTATAAAGACATAGTTTTATAGACTATATTAGATCCATGGAAAACTAATTTTATTATCTCATGTTTTATTTCTGGGGTCTGATGGCCGAGTGTCACAGGATTCGGGTTCGAATCCCGGTGGTGCCACGGATATTTGTAGGGGTTCGGAATTCACTTTAAGTGTTAGGTCCCTGTCTGATATGACTGTTGGGCGTAGGGCTGACAACCCTACCTTGTAAAATAAAAACATTTCTTGTCTCGATATCTTCCAGCAAATTATTAAAAATTATAATTGAAAATTATTAAATAATAATTGAATAAAAATAGAAAATATAGTTAATATTATAATATATAGTTCATATAATATAAAATATAGTTAATATTATAATATATAGTTAATATAATATAAAATATAGTTAATTATAGAATAATTAATAATTGAAAGTTATTTATTGAAAAATATTCATGGTTTCTAAATTAATGATAATAATTAATTCCTTATATTTATTGAAAATATAATTGTAAAATTGTATTTACATGTAAAATATTTTGTGCGTGTGTTCTAATGCAGCTGGCAAACCCTTAGACAGTTTTCTTGGATGCCTTAAGGCAAGCGTTGCGCCGACGTTTATCTTCATCCACGAATAGCACTACACAGGAGGTGCATGTAGCTTGAAGAAAAGCTACGGACGCGGGGTAACAATATCCCCGCAACATTCTACGATCGTGTTAGACCGGGACCTACGGTATTAAAGTGGATTTCGGACCACAAGAAATAGCCACGGTATCGCCGGGACTCAAACCCGAAACCTGGAGTACCGAGCGCCAGAGAGCTAGCCACTCGGCCATTCCGGCCCACATGTAAAACATAAATATACTTCAATTATGTAATTTTACGGCCTTGGTCCACCATGGGGCTGTTGCGCCAATGAAGAAGAAAATGTATTATTTCTGATTTTTAAATTATAATTAAATCGTACTGCCCTAAGAGAAATAGATACTTTGATAGTTAGTTAAAAGTGGCAGATAATTTTCTTCAATTTTTATTATCTCATGCTTTAATATTAACTATCTCTAGAGATCTTTTTTATAAAATCAAACAAATGATTCATTCTTTAAATAAAAGTTAGGAGAAAATTAAATTACTAAAATGTAATAGTGTACATAAAAATGTGTTTAACAACTATTTAGTGTTCTAGAATTTCCTAAAAATTTTAACCTGCATAAATTGAATTTAATCGATTTAGGATTATTGAAAAAAAAAATTGAAATTCTCAGTAAATCTGGGAAAGAAAAATTATTTATTGAAAAAGATACATGGTTTCTGAATTAATAATATTAATTAATTTCTTATATTTATTGTGAATGTAGCTGTAAAATTGTATTTAAAGTTTAAAACATAAATATATTTAAATTAATTTTACATTATATTTATTATCTAATCCAGGGGTCTCCATACTTTCCAGCCTGAGGGCCATATTGTTTGCTCCAGTAAGTACCAAGGGCCAAGACCGTTTTAATTTTTCTGCCATTATCTATAATTTCTAGACCAGTCGCGAATACGCGCTCTGAGCGAGCATACGCCTGCTAACTACAAACTATTGTTAGTGAAAAATCACAATTACATAAATCTCATTAGTATTTTTTTTTTTTGCAAGTGGGTACCCCGCGGTTTCATTCGCGTTAACTTAGCTTTTCCGTTCCTGAGGGATTTTCAGGATAAAAATCACATGTTCGGTTCAGGATATATACATTCCAAACATCGATATACATACATATGCGATACTCTTTTTACCCCAACATAACTACCGAGGGTAACCGCGGGATGTTCACTAGTTTACAATGTTAGTGGGATTCATTTCAATTATTTGTTAGTTGTTATGCTTAAGTTAAATTTTCTGCGTATTATGCTTGTCATTAATCTTTACCTAGCAAGTCAATAAAACCGAGTTATTATCATTCTGTGTTTTTTTATCCAACTTATTACAGCAACAATAAGCTATTCGCTGTGGCGGGCCGGATGGATGACACTGGCGGGCGGATTGATGACACTGGCGGGCGGATTTGGCCCGCTGGTCGTAGTTTGGAGACCCCTGATCTAATCTAATAATATATTATCTAATATGATTTAGTATCTAATCTAAGTTATTATGTCGCCAGTTAAAACCGTACAGAGTTATCACATTCAATCGTAGCTGCGGCAAAAGACCTATTTCCTCCGGAAGTTGGGCATTCTTTACAGAGATCGGATTCATATCCGGTAAGGGCTACTGACCAACAATTACAAATTTCCAAGGGACGCACATGTACTGCTGTGCTCAAAAGTAAAACTAATTATTTTTATTTTCCAAAAGTCATTATTTATTCTTCCAAATTTATTTCATCGCCTTCTAAGTAATTTCTTCCGGACACAATGCACTTTTGCCAACTTTTTTTCCAATCCTCAATGCATGCTAAAAAGTCAGCGGCAGGGAGGGCCTTCAAAGAGCGCGGCGATTCACGTTGAATCTCTTCAATCGATTCTAAACGGTGTCCCCGAAGTGGTCTTTTGAGTTTAGGGAATAGCCAGAAGTTGCACGGTGTGAATACGGTGGTTGTGGAAAGATATGGGTTTCATTTTTGGCGAAAAAGTTACGAAGAATCAATGCAGTGTGAGCTGGTGCATTCAATGTTTCGGTACCAATCGAGATTTGACGCATTTGAGGCCCAAAATGGAATTGACCGATCCTTTTGAAATTCCAACATCACCAGCAAGGTCTCTAATTGTAAATCGACGGTTTGCAAGCACCAATTTTTTGGACGTGAGCTTCATTGGTTGAGGTTGATGGTCGACAGAGGGTTCTTCGTCTTCAAAGGGTTCTCTGCCTTCATTGAACTGTTTATACCACTTCTAAACATTTCTTTCCGATATAGGAATGTTCACTGAATGCCTTCTACAACACTCTACACGTTTCTAAAAAAAAAAAAATAATAATTCAAGTTCTTTGCTCAATTAATTCAGACATTTCAAACATTGCCGGAATCAGTTTTAGCGTCTCACAAAGCCAAGCGTAACTGAAACACTAATGAATATTTTGACATCAAATTTCACGCAGATGTCACAGACAGTGCCAGCAACCTAAAAAAAAAAAAAAAAAATTGAAATTTCATAAGCCCCTGGAATTTTAAATTTAAAATTGGTCTTACTTTTGGACACTGTAGTACAACCACAATACATGAATTATACAATAATTACAAACAATTATACCTTAATTACAAAATATATTTACAAATATTGAAATTTATACATGTTAATTTTTCCTTAATTGAAAGTTATTACATAACATTTTTATTTTTACCAACAAAAATTACAAGTTCGAATTATCTGCCAATGAAGACTTCAGAAAGAAATTAAGGTAGTTTTTAATTTAAATAAAACTATATAGAACAAACATATTACAGTATTGTAAAAGTTATTATAGTATAAATAAAGTAAATTCTAATATTCACGTTTTGCAACAAATGTTTTTAATAACAATATTAGTATTTTGCAAAAGTTATTCTTAAAACAAATTTTAATTGCTTGATAAAAAAAAAAAAATCAGTATGCTTTTTTTTTTATTATGTTTTTAAATTTAATGTTCTAACATAAATCATTAATAAAATAGTACATTATATAAAGAAGTTATAGAACTTATAAATTAAATATTTATGAACAGAAGCGGCAATTTTAAATGAAATCCAAAATTAATGATGAATGACTTAATAATGAATTCCACAAATGATGACGTAATATTTGAATGAACACTATTTAAGACACTTAATAATGTAACATTAGAAATGTTAAATTATGAAACAAATTTTAAATGTCTGATTTCAAATTTGAAATTAATTTTTCCTTAATAGAAAGTTATTAGTGCTTAATATATTTTATTTGCTCAACCCATGAAATGGCAGTGTAACGCCTCGGCCTATACTAGACCTATAACGGCTTCAAGAAGAAAGCCACTTTCAGGTTCATGGGATCACTTTAATTTCTATTTACAAGAATTATTAAACAAGCGAAAACTTTGTCTTGTTTAATTACTTCAGAGAAAAAAAAGAGAAACAACACTTCTTGTCGACTTGTCGCAGAATTCCATTTCTTCTTCACCAAAAACCTTCCTTTAAGAAAATCCGTCAAGACGGGGGAGGTGGGCAGCTTTCCTCACTTCTCATTAGAGTAGACATTTTTCAGCTCATGGACGATCATCAAACACAATGCAACAACTCAAGGTGTAGTCCATATTCAATCTGAAGTTGATTCAACCTGTGAAGGTCGCCCAAACATTCGTTAATTTTATGAGTCTCATTATACATGACATCGAATATCTGCTGTCAGATTTGAATGACATGTTGTTCTCATTAGTACAAAACACTAATTGCATGTTAAATAACTACCCACAATACTGCTTGTCTGCTGTCAAATTTGAGTGATAAGTTGTTATTAGGGATTGCAATATCGGACCAAAAGTTCAATACCGGTATTCGGTATTTTTGAGATCATAACACAGGGATACCGGTTTTAATACCGGCAGTAGAAATGTCATTGGTGCTGTCATTTTACTTATAATTTCATCCAAATTATCTTTTTTTCAAAATTATCTAAAATCCCTGATGGCTTGGGCTTAGAACTGAGCTTAAGTTTGTATATTCATCGCAATTAGATTCTTTCGTCTTTAAAAAATTTGTGTCATGTTTCCTCTTTAAATATGTATGGAGTCCGCTTGTACTTCATTAACTTTAATAACTCTTGAACATTTTTTTTTTTACATTGTGCCACCATATTCTTTTCATCATATAAATAATGAAACCAAAAACCAACTGATTTTTTTATGTTCTTTAAAGTTATTCTTATTCAATATTAAGAGGTATTATTTATGAGTATATACATAATAAATCTGAAAAATATTTTGAATTCTAAAGTATGATATGCAAATACAATGCGAATAACAAACTCATCAACTTAAAAAGTATCGAAATATTACACATTTTCTTCACAACTACAACCTTGTTTTCACAGATAAGAATTCTGAATAAGAATTTCACACATAAGAATTCTTTCACAGATAAGAATTCTGAATAAGAATTTCACACATAAGAATTCTTTCACAGATAAGAATTCTGAATAAGAATTTCACACATAAGAATTCTTTCACAGATAAGAATTCTGAATAAAATTTCACACATAAGAATTCTTTCACAGATAAGAATTCTAAATTTCTAGTAAATACCGAAAAAACCGGTATTTAAACTTGGGAATACCGGTATTACAAAAACTGCACAAATGGCTCAAAATACCGGTATTCGGTATACCGGTATTGCAATCCCTAGTTGTTATTAAAAATAACATACATTCCTCTCTCCTGGGAATGAAATGCCAAAACTCTTCCAGTGAGAAAAAAAAAAAATGCCACAATTACGAATACAATATTATCAAAAAAAAATTGGGTAGTTTTTGTGGGCTGCAATGAATTAATCTTATTTTAATTAATTTCAATGAGGAAAATTGATTTGAGGTACGAACATTTACACCTACAAGCTCGGGATCATGGAATTAATTAAACTCGTATCTCAAGATATTACTACAATAAAAATCAAGTTCTCTGTAATAATGTGTATTCTTAATAAAAAACAACAGCAATGTAATGTATAAATCGAATGATTAAAACTACGAACACAAAATTCTTAAGCACCGGCCATTCTATTTATCCATCTTAATCTTAAATTTATTACCATAAGTGACTCTCTGTCCAGAGATCCCATTGATCAGAGGAGCGTATAATTGGCGAATTATATTCACCTCAGAACTGACTATTACAGCCAGCTAATCTCGGCCTTTATGTTGCCTCTGAGACAGTAGGCTACAATTAGCTAATGGACGCACCACCTATCTTGAATAAATATCGTTCCAAGGCATGTGGATAGGCCGAGAATTGCTTGGTAGTTTGATAGATATGCATCCGAACCAAATAATTCATCCCAAAATTCTACTCACCACTGAAAAATATTGCAGCAATAATGGTATATCTGTTGCCAATTTTGTTAAAGTGTTCCACTTTTAAGCAAAAGATTTATTTCATAATCGAGTACCAAGTATAGATCTTGACTACTTTTCACGGCGAGATTAATATTTTTATTTTTAAGCATTTTATTAAAATTTTCAAGAAATTTTATTAATATACAAATGTTAAATTAATGTTTTATTACTTTAATTAAGATTAAAATGCATTGCCACTTTTGTCTACCTAAAGATCTATTAACTGAAAATAATTAACTGTGTTCGTTAAGTTAACTTTACTCTAAAAATGAAAAAGGGATTTTTATGTAGATCTAATCTCAATTTTCCCTGGAAAAGGGGAAAAAATCCCCATTTATTTTTAAATTGTAAGTAAATGATAAAATATAGTAATTTAAACCAAATGTTAATTTATTAATAAACTTTCTTTCATTATACATCACTTTGAATTTTTTTAAGTAAACTTTTGATTTTTAATAACAATGTTGTAATTTGTGAGTGTAAAGGTATATTTTTAATTTATTTAAGGTTTCTATAAAGTTAATTTTATTTTTACTATCTGTACAAGTACCGTTCAAATACACATTTTACATAGAAAAATACAAAATTATTTTTTATAATAAGAACTTTGAAAAGTTAAAGAAAAATATCCTTATTACTGAATGATGAAAATTAATGATGTTTAATCCTAATTTTATTGTTGTTTTTCTACTAAAAATTTTAAACTAAAAAATTTATTCTTAATTGAGTGATGAATAAAACGAAAATTTGTGACGATTTTTTAAAGAACCTTTTTTATTAAAAAAATTGTATATCAAACGAATGATTAAAAAGCCTTTTATTTTTGTATTATTTTTAACAGCTATAATATAAAAAAAACGGTTTTAACTTCTATTCAAACAGATTTTAAATATGTTCAACTGATCTCTGCGGAATTCAAAATATTTAACCCATAATTTTTGTTGCTTCTGGCTTGAATCTCCTAAAAATGACAAGGAAAGATCTGACACTTAAAAAAATCAAATGGCCATCAAAAATTTTGTAAACTTAAGAACTGTTGTTTCCCATCCCACTTTGTCGATAGTAACATTTAGACCAAGTCCATAAACTCCGTGTGTTCTCATGGAAGGATGAAAGGAAGGGGGGACTTCTGTTGAGATGGAGCACCCGTAGATAAAAGTCTGACTTGGTTCCTAGTCTCTGACGAAGGGGAAAATGGGTTCTACTTGTGGGGTACATGAATTACGTATTCTTGAAATAATAATTTATTTTTAAAATATATTTTGAATGATCTATTATATAATATTTATCAATGAAATTAAAAAAAAAAAAGAAAAACAAATAAATAATAATTGTAGCAACGTATCGAAGCCATTCAAATAAAGCCTAAAAGCCGAAGCTGAAAAATTTTTCATTTAAAAATTGCATTAAAATGTATGCATGTATGCATGCAAAGTTTATTAAAATAGAAAAATCATGTACTAATAATACAATAACAAGAAAAATTATTTTAAAAAAAAATCTATTATATAAAATTATGAATTACGTATTTTTGAAATAATAATTTATTTTTCAGATATATTATGAATGATCTATTACATAATATTTATCAATGAAATTTAAAAAAAAAGAAACAAATAAATAAACAAAAGTTTATTAACAAAAATATCAACAAAAATTTTAATCAACAAATATCAATATCAACAAAAATTGTAGCAACGAATCGAAGCCATTTAAATAAAGCCTAAAAGCCGAATCCTAAAAAATTCTCATTTAAAAATTGCATTGAAGTGTCTGCATGTATGTACGCAAAGATTATAAAAAAAAAAAAAGCATATACTAATGATACAGTAGCAAGAAAATTATTTAAAAAACAATAAAAAATTATGAAGTTACATATTCTTGAAATAATAATTTATTTTAAAATATATTTTGAATGATTTATTGTATAATATTTATCAATGGAATTTAAAAAAAAGAAACAAATAAATAAACAAAAGTTTATTAACATATCAACAAAAATGTAGCAATGAATCGAAGCCATTCAAAGAAAACCTAAAAACTGAAGCCTAAAAATTTCTCATTTAAAAATTGCATTACAATTTATGCAGAGATTATTAAAATAGAAAAAAAAAACATGTACTAATAATACAATAACAAGACAATTATTTAAAAAAAACATGTACTAATAGTACAATAGCAAGAAAATTATCTAAAAAACAATACAAAAATTATGAGGTTAAGTATTCTTGAAGTAATAATTTATCTTCAAAATATATTTGACATGATCTATCGTATCATATAAAATGTTTATATATAATATTTAATATATTATATATAAATTATATTAGATATTATATATAAGTATTATATATTTAAGCGATATATAATATTTATCAATGAATTTTGAAAAAAATACAACAAACAAATAAACAAATGTTAATTAACCTATCAACAAAAATTGTAGCGACGAATCGAAGTCATTCAATATATGTGATGAGTAGTCTTAGTATTGAATATTTTTTTTTAAAGAAACATCTATATAATAAATCCTTTTGATAAGCATTTCAGTAAAAAATTCTGAAAGAAACCAGATATCTTTCAAAGAGAGAACCATGGCCTACTAAACACACAAAAAAGTCTTAACATCTTGAAAACGTAAGTTTATATCCAACCCACGTGAATGTACATATATTTTTTTGGAGACGTATGTACATTTTCATCTGTATCGTAAAAACTTATCTACTTTTATTCCTTGGTAATAAAGCCGTAGTGAAAATCCTCTGAAATTGTGAAATATTTATAGCAAAACAAGCGCTGCAGTCCAATTTTTACATTTTAGTTCAGGCGCTGTTTCTTGTGGATGTTTCGGGAATCGGAATTCGAATATGTTTTTCGATATTGATATATGTTTTTGAATTGTTACTGTATTCTATAAAGAAAACAAGTATTCTTTTTTTTTTTTTTTTGTTCACCGAAAAACGATAGAGCTCCATCGATTTTTTCTTCTGTACTTTTCAGCAGACACAAAGAGCCGACTGCTTTGAATAAAAATCTTTAAAGTCAAATATATTTCAAGTGATATGCAAATTCAGTTACTGAAAATAAATATAATGGCCAACAAAGAATTTGTATCTATTGGCTTTGAGATGAATATAATACAAAGTTTCCTTATTTGTATAGCTTTTCTATTGCATTTTACAAATGTTTTGTTTAAAATGTTGTTATTACATTTAACTTACTTTTTATCAAATATGAATACTTGCATTTTTAATTGTTTGAATTTAACATATAAATTTGAAAATCTGTATGTTACTCATTTTTACAAATTTACAATGTTAGACATGGAGTTTTCCAGTTTGGTACTTTTATAGGTGACAATCTACGTAAAACTACAGCCCACTTTTAAATTTGAAGATTTCCCCTTATATCCCCTTATTATTACATTTATCTTACTTTTCATCAAATAAGAGTACTTGTATTTTTTTTGTTTGTATCTAACATATAAATTTCAAAATCTGTTTGTTTTTATTTTTTACAAATTTTTAAAATGGAGCTTTCAAATTTGATACTTAAATAGGTCACAGTCTAAAGACTATAGACCACTTTAAAATTTGGAGATTTCCCCTTATTTCCTCTGATTCCGTCTTTTAATTTTCTCAATTTAATGAAAGGGTTCGAATGCATTTTTATAAGCGAATTTTAACGATTCTTAAGCTCTTAGTCAAATGGTATTTTCAGTTTTCTTCAGTGAACAGTATAAAAGTTTTAAAAAAGAGGTTAAAATTTGGAGGTAAAAAATTTCAGTATACTATTTGTTTTGCATTAGTTATACTTAGCTTTCAATATATATTAGCTATTCAATATATTTGAATGTAAATACTAAAAATATTGTCAATCCACAAGCGATTTCCTTAAAATTTTTAATTAAAAAAAATGTAATTTTAATTTTTTAATTTGGACATTTCCCCTTATTCCAACCTGATATCCTCCTTTTAATTTTCTCAATTTAATGAGAGGGTTCGAATGTGTTTTTAAGAGCGAATTTCAACGATCCTAACGCCCAGAGTCCAATGATATTTTCAATTTTCTTCAACGATCAGTATAAAAGTTTAAAGAGGGTTAAAATTTTGGGGTAAAAATTTCAGTGTACCATATGTTTTACATTAGTTATACTTAGCTTTCAACATTTATTATTTGAATGTAAATATTAAAAATATCGTCAATCCACAAGCGATTGCCTGAAATTTTTAGTTGAAAAAAATTAAATTTTTAAATTTAAAATTTTTAATTTTTAATTTGGAGATTTCCTCTGCATGGTATTTCAGTATACCATATGTTCAGTATACCATAGATAGAATATTTCAGCATGCTATAGATTTTACATTAGTTATACTAAGCTTTCAACAAATATTCTTTGAATGTAAATAATAAAAATATTGGAAATCCGCAGGAGATTAACTGAAATTTTTAAATGAATTTTTTTAACTGGATGCTAAAGTTTTTTTTTTATCCATAAAATTATTAACCTACAAAATTATGCGTATTGTTTTCAAGATAGGAGTTTTTTGTTTTCTTGACGTTAACGTTTCTTATTGGTTAGTTGTTTTTTACAAATATTTTTCACAAACTATTCTCATCGGCTTATTTAAATTTCTTTCCCGAGCTTTTTATACGTAATATTTTAGATTTCTTTCTCGAGCTTTTTTTATACAAAATGCTTAAATTTTTTTTATTGCTTGCAAAATATTAATAAAAAGCCAATTCATTTTTTGAATTTTATAGTTATTAAATCTTAAGTTGTCTATTTTTTATGAAATTTTTTTCAGATATACCAAGAAAATATCGGGTAATTTAGGTAGTTATAATAATAGGATAATTAGATACTATATGTATTGATATATCGTCCATTGCAATATGACCAAATATTAATAAAGATAAATTTTAAAAGCATCTTTAGTTCAAGAATAAATTTTTTAAAACAGTTTTCATTCCATATATCTGCATCTTTATATTCTCTATATCGTTTAAACATAAAATATGTAAATTAATAACTATAATATTAAAAATTATAAATTGTTAGAAAAATTAAAAAACATTAAAAAGTTTACTTTTACTTCCAATTTTTATTATTAAGTTATTTTTTGTCCATTTAAAAACATTTTATGATCATTAAATTTTATTAAGGGTTTCATATAACGAATGAATGAAAATAGAAAAATACAAAGTGCGTTATTTTTTACAAATGTACTGGTAGGATGTCCAACCAATAAATTCAATGCTTTCATCTCTTTACCATCCCAGCTAATCCAATGAATATTTGAAAATACTACATTTGCATGCCTTTTTAAAATGATGACATAAAATAATCTTGTCACTATTTTTATAAATTTTTATCAATAGCAACAAACTGATATAAAAATAGACAAAATAGACAGTTAAAAATTAAAAGCACAATTAATCTCACAAAAAATGATAGAAAATTCCTTTCAAAAACTTACGAATTAAATGTGATAAAGTTTGAACACGCATTAAAAATATCCATTCCATATGGCATGGTAAATAGCCATATTTTCAGAAAAACCTCAGTAATTTCTAAATGAACTTTCATCAGAAGATTCTTCTTTTATACACAAGTAAAGGCATTGAATACAAATAGAAAAATACAAAGTGCGAAATTTTTTTACAAATGCGCTGGTAGGGTGTCAAACCAATAAATTCCATGCTTTCATCGCTTCATCATTCCAGTTAAATCAATGAATATTTGAAAATACTACATTTGCATATCTTTTTTTAAAATAATTACATAAAAAAAAATCTTATTACTATAGTTACAATTTTTATCAATAGTAACTGATTGACATAAAAAAAATAGATCAATAATAGAACTGTTAAAAATTAAAAACCCTCCACAAAAAAAAAAAATAAATAAATAAAATAAATAAATACCAACATATAAAATGCCTTTAAAAGACTTATTTTTGAATTATATAAATAGACAAATAACAGAGCAGGTAGAAATTGAAATTTTTGCAGACACAAAAAAAATTTCCAAGATATAAAATGCCTTTCACAGACTTATGAATTAAATGTGATAAAGTTTGAACAGACATGAAAACATTCACGATATATAATATAAATAGCCATATTTGAAAAAAAAAAAACATCAATAATTTCTAAATCAACTTTCATCAGAAGAATATTGCAACTTCTTCTTTAATAACACTGTAAAGACATAAAGCATAGAAAATACAAAGAAAATAATACAAATAAAAAAAATACAAAGTGCGTTATTTTTTACAAATGTGCTGGTAGGGTGTCAAACCAATAAATTCAATGCTTTAATTGCTTCCCCATTACAGCTAAACCAATAAATATTTGAAAACACTATATTTTGCATATTTTTTTTAAATGATTACATAAAAAAATCTTATCAACATACTTATAATTTTTATCAATAACAATTGACATAAAAATAGATAAATAACAGAGCAGTTAAAAATTAAAATCTTAAAAAAAAAAATTAATAAACAAAGATATAAAATGCCTTTCAAAAATTTATAAATTAAGATGCTAATAATTAAAATAATCTCACAAAAAAATCAAGATATAAAAGGCCTTTAAAAGACTTATGAATTAAATGTGATAAAGTTTAAAGAAACATGAAAATATCAATGACGTGGTAAACAATCATATTTTCATAAAAACCTCAGTAATTTCAAATCAACTTTTATTGCAAATCAACTTTCATCAGAAGAGTATTGCAAATTCTGTTTTTATACGCAATAAAAACTTAAGGCATTTTACAAATAGAAAAATACAAAGTGAGTTATTTTTTACAAATGCGCTGATAGGGTGTCAAACCAATTAATTCAATGCTTTCATGACTTCCCCATCTCAGCCAAACCAATGAATATTTGTAAACTATAAGGATAGCGATAAGATTTCTTATGTAATCATTTTAAAAAAGATGTGAAAATGTAGTATTTTCATCAATAGTAGTATTTTCAACAAATGTAATATTTTCATCAATAGTAGTATTTTCATCAAATGTAGTATTTTCATCAATTGATTGACATAAAAAAATAAATAGCAGAACAATAAATAATTAAAATCTTCTCACAAAAATACCAAGTTATAAATTGCCTTTCAAAGATTTATGAATTAAATGTGATAAAGTTTGAACAAACATGAAAATATCCATTCCATATGTCTTGTAAATAGCCATATTTTCAGAAATAAACTCGGTAATTTCTAAATTAACTTTCATCAGAAGAGTAATGCAAATGCTCTTTTTATACACAATAAAGACTTAAAGCATTGAATGCAAATAGAAAAATACAAAGTGCGTTATTTTTTACAAATGTGCTGGTAGGGTGTCAAACCAATAAATTCAATGCTTTCATCAAGCTTCCCTATCCTAGCTAAACCAATGAATATTTGAAAACACTACATTTGCATATCTTCTTTTTAATGATTACATAAAGAAATCTTATCTGTATTTTTGTAATTTTTATCACTAGTAACTGATTGAACGTAAAAAAAAAAAAATAGATAAATAACAGAACAGTTAAAAATTAAAATCTTCTCTCGAAAAAAAAAAATTACCAAGATACAAAAATGCATTTGAAAGAATTAAATATGATAAAGTTTGAAAATATAAACATGAAAATATCCATGACATACGATATGGTGAATAACCATATTTTCAGGAAAAACCTCAGTAATTTCCAAATCAACTTTCACCAGAAGAATATTGCAAATTCTCTTTTATACACAGTAACGACTTAAAGTATTGAATACAAATAGAAAATAAGAAGTGTTTTTTTTTTACAAATTTGTATAGTTTTTTAAAATGATAATATTTATCAATAGCAATTGACTGACATAAAAAATAGATAAATAACAGAACAGTTAAAAATTAAAATCTCCTAAAAAATTAATAAACAAAGATATAAAATGCCTTTCAAAAATTCACAAATTAAAATGTTAATAATTAAAATAATCTCACAAAAAGATCAAGATATAAAAATGCCTTTAAAAGACATGAATTAAATGTGATAAAGTTTGAAGAAAGATGAAAATATCCATGACATATGATCTGGTAAACAATCATATTTTCAGAAAAACCTCAGTAATTTCCAAATCAACTTTTATTGCAAATCAACTTTCACCAGAAGAGTATTGCAAATTAACTTTCATCAGAAGAGTATTGCAAATTAACTTTCATGAGAAGAGTATTGCAAATTCTGTTTTTATACGCAATAAAAAGGCATTGAATACAAATAGAAAAATACAAAGTGCGTTTTATTTTTTACAAATGTGCTGGTAGGGTGTCAAACCAATAAATTCAATGCTTTCATCGCTTCCCCATCCCAGGCTAAACCAATGAATATTTGAAAACACTACATTTGCATACCTTCTTTTTCTTATTTCGAGTTTATTCTCTTTTCCAACTGTTGCTCTATGGAAGATAAAGCTTTTCTTTGGGCTGACGGGAATGGCAAAAAGGGAAACATTCTCTATATTTCTTTTTTCTTTTTCTTTTCTTTTTTCTTTCTCCACATCGATTTCTCTTTGCCTTCTGACTCGTCTTTTCTTCTCCACCTTTAAGACAAAGATATACTACTTCACGAAATCAATCCGTCGGTTCTTTTCGGAAGATAAACAAGGTCTTCTCGTGGAAAAAGAGGAATTCTGTGTGTGTTGTGTGTGTGCTTCTGTGTCTGCTTTCAGAAGGATTGGAATTTTTAAAAAGGACCTTTTTTTTTATCAACTCGCTGTGTGGTTGGTTGACTTTTTAAATTTTAAACGTTTGATGTTTCTCTTTTGTAAGAAATGTAAAAGGAAGGTCTATACTATAACAGAAATTATTATTTGAGTTTTTATACTATTATGCTAATTTATATATAATTAGTTATTGAATAACTTCAGAGTATTTATTTAGTTATAAAATTAACAAATAAATAATTGAAAAATATTTTAAACAATAAAAAAAATTTGATTTTCTAATTGTTTGGATGTGTAATTAAGGTGATAATTTCTTTTAGTAAGCCTGTAAATGAATGCGATTTTTATTATTTACACGGTATTTGCATAACTAGTCATAGCATTGCTTAATTTTTAATTAAAAATAATATGGGTTTGGTTTGGTTTGGTTTGTTTGTAGCTCTATGGTCATTTTTTGCACATTTTGGGATAATTAGATCGAAAATAATAGGGAGTTTTATACTGATGTTAACTAATATATAATTAATTCTGGAATAACGTCAGTATATTCCATTTTATATCAGCAAATTAGTTATAAAATTAACAAATAAATAATACAAAAATATTTTAAACAATACTGAAAAATAAATAAAATGCGCTCTTCTGATTGTTTGGACGTGTAATTAAGGTGATAATTTCTTTTAGTAGGTCTGTGAAGAAATGTGACTTTTATTATTTACATGGTGATTGTATAACTTGTCATTTCATTGTTTAATATTTAATTTAAAATAATATGGGAGTTTTATACTACTATGTTAATTTATAGTATATATAATTAATTCTTGAATAATGCAGAATATTTATTTTTATCCGCAAATTAATTACAGTCCTCCTTGAAAGGCAAATGGCCTTTTATTAAAATTAACAAATAAATAATTCAAAAAAGATTTTAAACAATATTAAAAAATAAATAAAATGTGCTTTTCTGATTGTTTGGACGTGTAATTAAAGGGACAATTTCTTTTAGTAGGTCTGTAAATGAATGTAATTTTATTCACGTGGTTTTTGCATAACTGGTCATGGCATTGCTTAATTTTTAATTTAAAATAACATGGGAGTTTTTTACTATTATGCTATTACATGTATAATTAATTCTAGAATAACGTCAGAGTATTTATTTTATATCAGCAAATTAGTTATAAAATGAACAAATAAATAATTGAAAAATATTTTAAACAATACTAAACGATAAACAAAATTTGCTTTTCTGATTGTTTGCACGTGTAATTAAGGTGACCATTTCTTTTAGTAAGCCTGTAAATGAATATGATTTTTATTATTTACATGGTGTTTGCATAACTAGTCATGGCATTTCTTAATTTTTAATTTAAAATAAAATGGGTTTGTTTTGGTTTGGTTTGCTTATCGCTCTACGGTCATTTTGTACTAATTAGATAACCATTAAATAATATAATAGTCCCAAAGCAATAAAATAATTGTAAAGATTTAAAGTATTGAATACAACTAAGATACTTTTACTTCCAAATTTTATTATTAAGTTATTTTTTGTCCATTTAAAAACATCTTAAGATTGTTAATTTTAATAGGGATTTCATAACAAGAATGAATGCAAATAGAAAAAAAAAAACAGCGTTATTTTTTACAAATGTGCTGGTAGGGTGTAAAATCACTAAATTCAATGCTTTCATCGCTTCCCAATCCCAGCTAAACCAATGAATATTTGAAAATACTGCATTTGCATACTATTACCTTTTTAAAATGATTATAGAAAGAAAATCTTATCACCATTCTTACAATTGTTATCAATAGCAATTGATTGATATAAAAAACAGATAAATAGCAGAACAGTTCAAAATTAAAATCTTTTCGAAAAAAATTAATAAATTAATATATAAAATGCCTTTCAAAAACTTACGAATTAAAATGTTAATAATTAAAATATTCCCACAAAAAAAAAAAATACCAAGATATAAAATGCCTTTAAAAGACTTATGAATTAAATGGGGCAAAGTTAGAACAAACACAATAATATCCATGCCACATGACGTTTCAGAAATTACTCAGTAATTTCTAAATCAACTTTCATCAGAAGAGTACTGCGAATTCCCCTTTTATAACACAGTAAAGATTTAAAGTATTGAATACAAATAGAAAAATACAAAGTGCGTTATTTTTTACAAATATATTGGTAGGGTGTCAAACCAATAAATCCAAAGCTTTCATCACTTTCCCATTCCAGCTAAAGCAATGAATATTTGAAAATGCTGTATTTGCATATCTTTTTTAAAATGATTACGTAAAAAATCTTATCACTATTCTTATCATTTTTATCAATAGCAACTGAATGATATAAAAAACAGATAAATAACAGAACAGTTAAAAATTAAAATCTTAAATACGATAAAGTTTGAACAAACATCAAAATATCCATCCATTTGATGTGGTAAATAGATATACTTTCAGAAAAACTCAGTAATTTCTAAATCAACTTTCATCAGAAGAGTATTGCAAATTCTTCTTTTATAACATAGTTAAAGACTTAAAGTATCGAATACAAATAGAAAAATACAAAGTTCGTAATTTTTTACATGGCAGCGTAAGATCTAAAAGAGTCAATGCTAATTTTAACGATTTGAAAAACTTCAGTAACTTTTAAATATTGTTCAACGATAAAATTAAACTGAATTAAAATAAATGTATGATAGTACCATATTGATAAAGCAACAAAGATTTTAAAGCCACCATGCGAAAAATGATTAATCTTTTAAAATGTATCTATCTTAAGCACATTCACTTTCTTCGACACTGATGGACATTAAAATTCTTAAATAACGAAAATTCTGCCCATGTCACTTAGGTTAGACAGCTTGCAGCCAAGAAGGACAAAAAACAAAAACAAAAACTCTACAAACAAGCCCCGTAGCGACATCAGCACCACGATTTTAAAAGAAAATTCTAAAACTTCAGTCTAACTTGTAAAACGCTAATTGTTAGCTTGACTTAAAGAACAATGGTTAAAAGAACCGCCATTTTTTTCTCTCTCCATGCTGGTATTCTTTTTTAAAAAATAATGGAAGCAAAAAGCATTGTGCTGAGAAGAATAAGAACTCGTTAAACACACTGTTTGTGAAAGACAGGGGGAAGGGTGGGTGGTAAGAGCAACGACAACAACAAACTCTGTCTTTTGCTTTACAACAACTACGTAGCATGGAAGCCGTGGCTTCATAAATGATTTTGTACTAAACTTAGAAAGCTTTTATCTTCTTTCAAAATGCTTTTGTCACTAGCGGTATTTGAAAAGATTTGAACAGAATCATTTGCATAAGAGAAAAATTCTTTTTTTTGTGCACGTTTACTCTCTCATTTCTTTTTCTTCCGTTGTTTTTCTATGGTTTTGGTGCATGGATTTTTTTTTTTCATCATGTCCTGTTGAGGTTGTATTATGTTATATTTTTATTATTAAGCAGACAATTTATTAGATTTAAAAATATTTTTAAAGCTTCTTATACATATATTGATAAACAGTAATTAATTTAAATTTTACACATTGAAAAAAAAATCTTTTCTAGTTTTTAACAAGCAATCACGATGTTATAATCTCTATGAAATGTATACTATACTAGGTTGTCTATGTCGTATCTAAGCTGATCATTCGACTTTTGAACTATCTTTTTTCTGTAACCATTTCTTTTGAACAGATCCAGATTCCATCAGGAATAACAAAATAGTTCAAAGAGAAATTTGTATCAAACAACATCTACATTTTATAGTTTATTTTTAAGCCTCTTTTAAAAATTTTTTCTTATACCAGTTAGCGCTCTTTAATTCTGGCACATTCCGGACTACAGCAGTACTGGATTTGCAGTGTTTTTGGATAATGGAACGTCAATATAGTTTTAACAGGGAGACTAAAAATAACTCACTCCAGTTAAAAAGTTAATTAAAACATATATACATATTTAATGTGTTTACAGACATTCTGAGCTTATACATATACTGTAGACGATATAAATATCCCACATAGTATTTTGTGGATCTTGCAACTACAAAACTAAATACATGCATTAAACATTAATTTAATGAAATATTTTTGTATTGAAACAAATAAATAACAAAAATTGTATGTAACATAAAAAAAATATATAACATATATATATACAAATATAACATATAAACATATACGCATATTTAACGTATTTACACACATTCTGAACCTATTCATATAAATATCCTGTAGACGATATAAACAACGCGACGATATCCTACAAAGTATTTCGTCATTCTATCAACTACAAAATTAAATTCATGCACTGAACATTAATTTAATTAAAAATTTTGTACTGAAACATAACAAAATATATAACATATATAACAACATAACATATGCATACAAACATAGCACATAAACAAATATATATATAACATATAAACATATTTAAAGTGTTTACACACATTCTGAGCCTATACATACAAATATCCTGTAGACGATATAAATCTACCACAAAGTATTTCGTCCTTCTAGCAACCATAAAATTAAATTCATGCACTGAACATTAATTTAATGAAATATATTTGTGTTGATAAAAACACAACACAAAAGAAAAATTAATATTGTACAAGGTGCGACAAGCTATTCAATAGGGGAAAAAAGAGCCTGCCTTACTTTTAAAAAAAGTATCTGTTATGTTAAAAAGTATCTGCTATATTATCCGTTATATATGTTATATCTGTTATATTCACAGTTATGTTATATTTATTATGTTATTCAGACCTCTTTTTCAAAAACTCGCCAAGAATTATACACACATTTATGAATTTTACGCTGTACTGAAATGAAAACTGACTGCTACTTAAAACATTACGATAAATAAGCCACGATGAACATTGGCGGTCAAGGGCAACAAACGCCCGAATCAACAAGAGAAAATCCGAAAGCAAAAGGCTCGATCAGTGCCGGATTATAGAAAATGTAGAACCATCGAATGTCGGATTAAAGAAGCCCTACTGTATAGACATAAATTTAAACAAAAATGATTAATGCTTCACCATCTCACGTAGAATATCAAATGATGAGATATCAAAACCAAACATTTTAGAACAATAGCTTTATTTAATAACTATAATGTAATTTAATCAAACTGAAAAGAAGTTAAGACTTTAATGAAAGATATCTTTGCTTTTATGTCATCAGTACTGATTGAAAATTAGAAGAAAACCCTTAATTTATATTTTGTGATTCTTTTTGCTATTATAATCATTCAAAACGCTTTCAAGTCTATGCAAATACAATTTCAACTTCATGAGACACGATAGAGTTATTTGAGTTATAATATTCACCAATCGAATGTATTTGAAATAATCGACATAGCTTAAATGTTCAATCATTTGAATTCAAGAAATATAACCAGAACCAAACTAAAATATTTGAATAAAACTTTTAAATGAAATAAACTCTTTTTTTTTTTTTTTTTTTTTTTTTGCAAGCTTATAAAAAATACATTCAACATTAAATTTATGGATGCGTTCCCTCATTCTGCATACATCAAGAACTTTGTTGTGGAATTGAAATTAATTGATTTAAAAACGGAAGTTCTAGTTCTTAGAAAACTGCGGACTAACACGATTAAAAAATAGGGGAAATCCACTATGACATAGCATTCATACAAAACTCTTTCGCTTTAACACAGTTCAAGTGTTAGGGGAAATTCCCCTTAATACGGCATCTAATAATCCCTAAAATATTTCATTAGGAAATTTTTTGCGCAACAAAGGAAGTAATTAGAGAAAAGTTCAACTTATTATTTTTAATTGGCCTTGCTGGATCTGCGTGTAGTTTATAGCAAATTTACATTCAGTGCTTTTCATGCAGTATTAAATATATTTAAAGTCTTTCGACGATTTCTTCTTTATATATATAAGTTCAGAAGAATACATATATAAGATCTATCTATCTATCCATGTATATATAGTATATATATATATATATATATATATATATATATATATCTGAATCGACTAAATATTTTTTTAAGAAATGTATTTTCATTAACCTTTTTATAAAGAATGTTAAGTATTCTCTTTTATAATTAATTAATTTGTAGCCAGGAGCAATGTCTCCAAAAAAAAAAAAATAAATAAATAAATAAATAAGTCTCAAAACTTTTTATCTCGTCAAAACTAAACAATCAGATTTTAGATAATCTTTGTTAATGATGACGAAGAAAAAAATATTATGTGATGCTAATATGCAATAATGATATAAATTAATTAAAAAAAGCATTATTTTCTTTTTATAATTTTTAGAACATAAACTTGGTTTTTATACTATTTATTACTTTGTTATTTATGACATTCTTATAAGTATCTTACCTAACTAAATTAGTGGAGTTAATAATAATAATAGCCCCTTTTATAATAACATATAGTGATAAAAGATATTTTAAGTGGTGTATACACTGATGTAAGAGCAAATTATTATTAGAATTCTTTATTCGAATTATTTAGCTTAAGCAATAAACTTTTGATGATTTGAACCAATTTTATTTATATGCGAAATTAAAAATGGAAAGAATCTGCTTTTTATTTTATGTGCTGATATACATTCTAAAAAAGTTTTCCTCACAAAACTCTTTGTAAAATTCTGATTGCAATTTGTTCTAGATTTGCCATTTTCATTTTATGCTTTAACGAAGATTGAAATTATATTATAATATTGCAAAAATTTTTTGGTAAATTATAATTCATATCGGGGGAAAATAATGCAGTTCTAATGAAAATAATAAAAAAAAATAAAATACAAAAATGTATTGTTATTTTTCTATTTTCCTATTAAAAAAGAATTGCTGAGACATTTAAATTTAATGTTGAACACTAGATGGCAGCAGAATCATGATTTCGAACTTTATAACTAGAACTTCCTTTAACTTAAATACTTTTTGAAGATTTAATTTTGAACTATTGAAAAACTTCATCAATTATTAAAGAATAATAAAATATTATTCATGCATTTTTGTAAATTTTTGTTTTTAGATTTATTATTCATAATTATTTGTGAGAACTTACAAAAATTGTCCATTTACGTAACAATTTTTGCATTTATTATCAGATTCAAATTTTTGAAATCGTGTATTAAACATGTTTATTATTTATTTTTAATTTCTTAAAAACACTATAGCTCTTTGTTTAGAATTACTTGATTATCTTGATTATTTGTTAAAGTTTTCTGCGTAATTCACAAAATTTTCCAAACATGAATTTAAAATATATAATTTACATAAAAGCAATAGGTTTTTTTTTTTTTTTTATTAAAGCTTAGATTTTTTTTCCGAAGTTACAACATTTACACTCCTTTATTATTTAAAGCATTCATTCTCTTATTTCATTCAGTTTTTAAATTATTTTTATGTATTAAAATATAAAAAAAATATTTTATTAATATTTTTAAATGAATTAATTTTTTATTAATAGGAGTTAATTATTAACTTGTATGTTCATAAATACTTAGAAGGATATAATGGAAAATATTTAGGATATATTGCCTTAATTATTTTCAGAATTTTGTAAATAAAATTAAAAAATATTTTATAATTAGTTTGTTTAACAATTCAGTAAACGATTTGTTTGTTTGTTTGTTTATTATAGTTTAATTTAGTTAAAATAAAACAAAAATAGAATATTTGTTGTATTGTTTTTATTTGTTTATTGTTCGATTGTTTGCTTATTTATTTATTCGAGGAATAATTTCCGATTTTCAATTCCCATAATCAAAAATTGTCATAAAAATTTCGAAACATGAATTTAACGCATATAATTTACATAAAAGGAATATATTTTTTAAATTAAAACTATGATTTCTTTTAAATTATAACATTTCACTTCATTATATAAAGCATACAATTTATTATTCATTCAGATTTTTAAAATTATTTTTATGTATTAAAATACATATAAAAATATTTTATTAATATTTTTTTAATGATTAAATTTTTAATTATTAGTATGAAATTAATAACTTTTATGTTCAGTAATACTTAGGATATAATGGAAAAATATTTAATACTGAATGTCTTATTTATTTTCTGAATTCTTGTAAATAAAAAAAAAAAATATTTTATAATTAGTTCATTTAACAATTCAGTAAACGATTTGTTTGCTTGTTCTTGTTTTCATTTTAATACATAAAAGTTTGTACGTTTGTCGTATTGTTTTATTTGTTTGTTTATTATTTTTTTTGTTCGATTGTCTGTTATTTATTTGATGAATAATTTCCGATTTTCAATTCACGTAATCAGAAATATAATGCTAATAATTATATTGTTTCTTGAAAGGTTTTAATTAGTTCCTTTATAAATAATCGTAGCTTAAAATAAATAAAAGTAAATTGTAAAAAAATTTGATTAAAAATTATATACATTATGAATGTGGTATTTAATCAAACATCACGTTTAAAGGAAATCAAGCTGACAAAGAAAAAATATATTAGATTAAATGTATTTTAAATGAAACATATTATGAAGTTAAATTATTAAAAAAATTATTTAAAAAAATTTTTATTTAAATTTTATCTTAGAATAATTCGAACAAGCGATACATTCTTGATGTTTTTTAAAAAGATACTATTTCATGCGAAATTATAATTTTTTTACCAATATTTTACTTTACGTTTCTTAGAAGAACAAATGAAAATTTTCTAATAAGTATTTTAATATGTTGAATTTGAGATCTCAAATGTGCTTGTCATTTCCCAATAAATTTTCGAAGATATTATTTAAAAAATATTTTATTCGTGTATTTTGAATCCTTCATCTTTAAAACTATTGATATTTTTTTCAATGAAAAATTTGTTTATTGTTCTTTCAAAAAATCTGAATATTTTTTGATGAAGTTTACATATTATTTTATTTCTGAAATATAACAGTCAAGTTTATATTTTCTCTTTCTATATATGTTTACTTTTTCACTATGATTTTCAGATTAAAAAAATTAAAAGAAGAGTTAAATTATTTAACGGAAAAGATTATAGTTAAAGAACGGTAAAATTATTAATTAGATTTCAGATTTTTCTTTTAGATGAAGAGAATTTTTTACATAAGAAGATATTTTACGTATTTTGTTATGTATGCGGAATTGTTGCTTCTTAAAATGTGAAGTCTTATCAAAAAGCTTATTTACATTCTTAATGAGAATTTTTCTTTATACTTAGCCAGATTTCTTCTTCTATGCTTCTTATAATCCGCCTTGTGGGTTAAACCCATATATTTGTTTGTTTAATTTCTTTTGTTTCAATGTGTTTTTTTTTTTTTTAATGAAAGACCTCTTTTTTAATACTTCCAAATTCTTTCCTATAAGAGGCCGTAAGAGTTAACATAAATTTAGTACATTTTAATTAAGTGCTCGTTTTTTATTAACTTCTTTGCAGTTAGTCCAATTAAATTAATTTCTGTATAATACTCTAACTAATGTTAAGATGGCTATTGCTATTAAAAAATATATTATTTGATAGAAATGGTAAGGTCATATCATGACATTGTATAGATGGTTTTGAAAGTGTTGAATCCAAGACGATTTTTACAACATTGCTATATATATATATAACAATGTTGTAAAAATCGTCTGTGCTGTATGTACACACACACACACACACACACACACACACACACACACACACACACACACACACACACACACACACACACACACACACACACACACACACACACACACACACACACACACACACACACACACACACACACACACACACACACACACACACACACACACACACACACACACACACACACACACACACACAACAGTAGAACCTCTTGTAAGTCGAACTTAGGGAGACGTTTTTCGAGTTATTACGCGGATTTTGTAAGGAAATATTCGACTTGTAGAGGTTTAGATTCTTCCTAATTTATTTTGAGTTAGAGAGGTAAAATAAATAAAAAAATTAAGTTACACAGGTAATAAACATGTTTATTTGCAACTTAAAAAAGTTATATTATGTACTACAATAAAAATCAAAATAATTCCGGAAATAATTTCAAAGGATCGAGTTGTAAAGGTTGTAAAATCAAACATTGCTAATGTTCGAGATACAGAGGTTAAATTTTTTTTTTCGAGTTACGGAGGGAAAATATATACCAAAATGGCTTGTGGGGATTGAATAATTATTTCGACATATAGAGGGTTGAAATTTCGAGTAATGGAGGTTTTGGGGCTTGAAGGGAAGATAACAAAAATTTTTTTTTGGTGGTTTTCGACTTATCGAGGTTCGACTTAAAGAGATTTTATTGTATATACATATAAATACACACAGACATATATACAGATACATATAAACACACACACACACACACACACACACACACACACATATATATATATATATAAATCCTGAAATATATTAAACTTGGAAAATGACCTTAGAGTTGTACAAAATGAAACATAAATCAGTTCTAGAACAGCAGATGCATCTGCATCCATTGCATTAAAATTAGAATTTAAATTTGATGAACCATATTTTGAAAAAAAAATTAATAAAAAAATGTTTTATTAATAATATATTACATTGTAGTTAATTTAAATTTTTAAATGGTCTGTGAGCCATAAGAATTTTTAAGAAGATCATCATGCAAGAGATTCTTAGAAATATATGAGAACCAGTTGTTTTAGATAATAACGATTTTGTAGAGTTGTGCATTTTATATTTCATTTTAACTTGAAAAACTTCGTAAAAATATTTTAGAATCAATGACTGTAGTTATTTTATTGCAAGTTATTTATTGAATGAAAAATATGTAAATATATCATAAAATTTTAATTTTTCGATTTGTCTTGAGATATTGAAATATGAATTTTCTATAATGCCTGCACAAATTTTTTTGATCTAATATTCTAAGATTTAAATTAAATTATAATCACTTGCATTCTGTTGCTTTTATTGCAATTCAAACCAACATATCATAATTTGCAATGATTTAATTACGGTTACTTGGATTCTTCACATTTCAGACATTGTCAAAATGTATTGTTATATAAGATAAAGATAAAATTGTATCCTAAGCTACAAGGATAACCATATCTACGAGATTTGTCGCTCTACGGACATTTTATGCACACTTTAAACTTATTAGACCGTAACCTACAGTTTAACGAGGATTCCGAACCATTAACAAAAACATCCATGACACCACCAGGATTCGAACCTGAAAAGCCTAGGGTACCAAAGATCAGAGAGCTAGCCAATTGGCCATCAGGCCATTTACCTTAAAATGAAGATGAAAAATCACTGTATTCAAAATCAGGAACGAAATAAAAGGGTATAATTGAAAGAATGAAAGAAAAAAAAAAAAAACCCCTAAAAATTAAAAAAAAAAAAAACAATAATAAATAGTTAGATAAAATGTGAAGAATAATTTAAGAAACAAAAAGTAAATTTTTTCAAATAAAAAAAAATATCCTATTTGATTGTGGCAATGCAAAAAAAGGTTTCTAAATAAAGAATTTCACATTTGGAAGAAAAATTGATGTAAAAATAGATACAAATAATTATTTCTCTGATTTGAAGATTAATCTAATTAATTTGGAATACAAAGTTCCAAATTAAAAAAAAAAAAAAAAATTCCAAATGTTTGCCTAAGTTGGAAAAACAAACATCAAATTTTTATTTTATTTTCTGAAAGTAAATAGAAATGTTCACAATAATTTTTTTAATCAAACATCGAAGAAGGTTAAAGTGATATAAACAAAAATAACATGCTTTGTATGAATAGAAATTAACAAAAAAGATTTTCAAGTCAAAGATTTTCAAAAGTCTAATGAAAATTTGTTCCATGATTGTAATGCTTAAATTAAAGAAATGAGATTTTTAGGCCTAAAATGTATAAATAATTCATCTACAAAATATGCATATAAATATTTTTTAAGTTGAATAAATAATTTTGAAAACCTAGAAAAAATATTTAAACTGCTTTATTTCAAAAATATTTTTTTTTTAGGAAAGTGCCCTGTCCTATGTCTACATTTAACAACAACAATAGCAGCTGTGTAACACAGCCGTCATTTTAAAGTATTTTTTAATTTTGAGAATAACAATTTGTCTATTTAAAAAAACTTCATTAAATTTTTTTTTTTGGTTTTTTTTTTAATATAAAAATATATTTTTTAAAAATTATCCCATTTTTTTTTTCTTCCGTTGCATGTTTTAGAATATTAATTTTTTTTGGTGTAGAATGTATGCATAATTAACTAATTTATGTTAAGATTTTTCATTTTCTACAAAAAAGTTTTTTTCTTTGATTAAAAAGCAACTATCTCAAGTTTCCCTACTCTGTTAATTACTTTTTTCTTTTGTAACAACAAACATGATTTGCTTCTGAAACAAATAATAACGATTACTATTATTATTAGCATTGCAAATCGCAAATTAAATACATTTGCTATTAAATAGAATTATTTAAATATTTCTATTTCATATTTCCATAATAATAATTAAATTTGTTTTGATTTTGAACATATAATTGGAAAAAGTTAATTAAACCTTTTTTGCAGGTAACTATAATAGTCAAATTTTTTAAATAAAAATATTCAATAATTATTTTTATAATTTTATAAATATATTTTAAAAATAATATATTAAAATAAGGTATTTGATCATTTTCTCTCAATGTTTCTGAATTCATAATACATTTACAAAATTTTATTATTTAATTATCAAATATAGTGTAATGATATAATTTTATGTTTAGAAATATATATTTTTTTAAAATTAAGTAATAAAAAAAAAAAGTGTATTCGAAAATATATCGAACAACATTTTAATTGTAATAGCAATAAATACTTTGCATAAATAATTAATGTTGATATTATTTAGAATTATTGTTAATATTATTTACAATTGTAATATTATAATAATGATATTTACGATTATAATATTATAATTAATGATATTTACAATTACAATATTATTATTATTAAATATTTGTAATTATAATATTATAATTAATGTTATTTTAAATTATTATAATTAATGTTATTTTAAATTATTATAATTAATGTTATTTTAAATTATTATAATTAATTATTTTAAATTATTATAATTAATGTTATTTTTAATTATAATATTATAATTAATGTTATTTAGAATTATAACTTATGAAAAGAAATAAATTTATAATTTTTGAACAACTTATTACTGCTTATTGAGTACTATTGCTTAAATATTGAAATGTTTTAAATGAGTTTTTAAAAAAAAATTCTTCTTTAAAATAACTTTTTCCTTAATTTTTGTATAGACTAGATTAACACACTCAGATTTTAATTAAAAAATGCATATAATAAATTTTTAGTAATTAATTTTTTATATGGCATTTAAAATTCAAAATTACTGAATTGTCGTTTTCAAATATTTTTTTTCTTTTCTTTTTAGAATTAGAATTATTGAATTCCTTCTATTAGCTCACACTCTCCTATATATATCTTGTTCAAATTTTCAATCGTTAATAAAATACTTTTTATTCATCCACTCAAGTTTAAATACATTTTTTTGAACTTGTAGTGGATGACACTGGATGTTAATACAGTTTTTTTCAAACATAGTTTTTCAAAATCTAAAAAAAAAAAAAACTAAAATTAATTAAATAAATTTAATTAATGAATTAATAATTCATTAATTAAATTTATTTTAATTTTTAGTTTTTTTTAGATTTTAAGTTGCATGTATCTACCAATAGATAGCGCCAGATAAACTTAAAAAAAAAAAATGAATGAAAATTATTTATAAAGGACTTTCTACAATATAGTGAAAAAAAGTAGGAATTGACTTAATTTTTTTTTTTTATATTATTTGTTTTTCAACACCGCTATCTAATGTTGACGACAAAAGTTTTTGAGAAATAAAAAAGACGAGAAAATATTTTTCTAATTTAAAATAATAATTAATTTTTCAAAGTTGTAAGATTAATCTAATATAATGAATTCTATTTTTAACCACTTTAAGTTATAATTAGTTCTGTATTTTATTTTCTGTTTCTCTTTCTAATTTTTCGTGTTTAAAATAATATATTTTGGAATTTTGCAGTAGAAGATACTTTAATTTATAATCAAATGGTTCTCTTTATTCTAGAGATAAAGCTTTTGCATTACCAAACTTTTTGTAGGTAACAATTATAGTCAATAAATTTAAATAAAACCATTCAATAATCATTTTTATAATTTTATAAATTTATTTTAAAAATAACATATTAAAATAAGATATTCTATCATTTTTTAGCAATGTTTCTAAATTCATAAAATCTTAAATTTTATTATTTAATTATTACAAATATATAATAATGAAATCATAATTTTTTTTTTTTTATATATAACTTGAAACGTATTTACATTTGAATTTTTAAGTAAATGTTTTGAATAGGCATTAATAAATTGTTCAAAAATAAATTTTCTTTCTTTCATGAGTTATAATTCAAAATAACATTAATTATAAAATTATAATTGTAAATAACATTAATTATGAAATTATAATTGTAAATAACATTAATTATAATTCTAAATAATATTTACATTAATTATTTATGCAAAATAATTTCTTACTATTAAAATTAAAATTTTATAGATATATATATATATTTTTAATTTTTTATGCATACATTTTTTTCTTAATATATATAACATGATCAATTATAATAACATAACATGACGATATATAAAATTTTCCTTATTGAAAAATTCCAGAAATTTCAAATAAATTTTTAAATTTAATTTTTAGCTCACAAGTATTAAATTAAGATATACATGAAAAAATTACGCTAAAAATTAATTTCAATATATTTCGGTTTTTAATTTACCGATTAGTTAAGAGATAACTAAAAATTGGTTTTATATAAATAAATGAGAAATCAATCGACTGTTTTATTCTCTACTAATAAAAGCTTTCAACTAACTCAAGTATATAAAACCCTATTTAATATTTAATATGTTCATCTTATTTTGAACTGTGACACCATTATTTCAGATAAAACATTAAACTAAACATTAAAAACATTAAAAAAAAAAAATATTTAAGGCTTTAAGGTTTAAAAACATTTCGACTACAACAAAACTAAAAAAAAATTTAAAACACTTAAACATTTTATAATTAGTTGTAGTTTACTTAAATTTTTTAAAAAAAAAACTTATTTAAATGTCAAAGTTTAGAGAAATTTTGAAAGTAAAATAAACCTTTATTTTATGTTTAAATATTTTAAATGAACTATAACAATTGTTCTATCATCTTACTTTCGTCATAAACGACATTATTATGATTAGAATTAAAATTGATAATAAATAATATTACATTTTTGGTTTTAGCCAATCATCTCTTAATGAATTTAATTTATTAGATTAAAGTCACGTTAAAATCATTGGTTAGCATCTGCGTGATAAATGTTCAAATTAAAGGAGTAACTTGTCTTATCTGAAATGCCTAACCTGCCCTAACTAACTCACACGGGGATACATTCAGGCACATTTCTCAATCATTGCTACACATCTGCAATATTTTGGTGAGCCCAAGTCTGCCACCCTTCTATGCCCCATATAATTTAGTAGCGAAAGATTTGATGATTTTGCTGATCAAAAGAAGAATATCAACAGCATATGTAGTTAAGTGAGCCATGCATTGCATTACCTTGTTGCAAAATTATAGTAGGATGACATACTTTGAAGGTAAAGTAACAGCCACAGAATGTCTAGACATATAAAAAAAAGTGTCAAAGTTGTAGAATAATGATCTGATGTTGTACGAGATAGCACTCCATACCATTATACTGGAGGAATGGCTGTGTGCCTCTGCAAAACAATTGATGATTGGAATCCCTAACCTCTGGTAATCTTCACACCGTGTCTGATGGTCATCTGTTCACAGACTGAACCGGGATTCCTTGTTGAATAATAAGCGATACCAATTTGTTGGCATCTGTGAGGGTTGTCTATGGCATCACTCCAGAGGAGGCCTTAAAGTCATTGTGTGTAATCCCACCACAGCCATGTGTTGTGAGATGGTGCAAACTTCCACGGGTAGTAAAGAAGATATATCTAGGAGATGGATAATGATACCATTGGGGCAATTTGGGTGTGATGCACAATCATCATCCGATTTTTGTATCATATTCCTGTACTTATAGGTTTAAAGAAGTTTTTTTTTTCCCACCTATGAGTTCCTTGCAGCATCTTTGCATGTAGCGATATATGATTGTCAGCTTCACGCATACCAAATATACCACTACGTTAGAAATCCTTTAATTAAATGTTCCACAATATCGTAATGCCATTATTGGTTGTATCTCTAGAGAACTTCAGAACAAGAAAAGATAAATAAACCTCAATTGTATATGTTCTATGCTATTCTAGTTGCTAAATATAACTATGATCAGCCATTGGTCATGAAACTTTATATCAAACTTTATATATTATATATTACTTGGTATATTATTTTGAATATATATATTCAAAATTCAAAAATATATGTTGTTTCATAATGAGGCATAATATCTAATGATACCTAAGATAATGATTCATTAAATTGATTTTGAGCCTTATTTTAGCATTTTTATGTTAAAAACTAACTCCTTTATGAGAACAATATTATTGTATTAAAAATGCATTTTCCTTGAGCACATTAAAATGAGATGAAAAAGGAAGCAACAGCATTGTAGACTACTGTTGTTTCCTTTTTTGTCCAGATATTTCAAAAGAAAAGACTGTTTCATAGATACGGAATGTAAGTTTTCCTTTCATTTTCATGTTATGTTGTTAAATAAATAAATTGTAATTGGAACAGAAAAAAATGTTATAAAAATAGAGAATTATTGATGTATAGCGCAGTATAAGAATAGTGTATATATTTAATTTATATTTAGGAATATAGTATATATGTGCATATTTATAACGTATATTTTACTTAATATTGATTTATAATTTATATTTTTCATTCTAAACATTGAGAGCTATACAATATAAAGACTAAGTATCTCATCATCATCATCATCATTATAATTATCTCTACAGCCCTATTTTGGGGAAAGGCCATCTTCATACTGGCAGATTACAAGACGAGAGATGCTTTTCTTTTTCACGGTTTACGGAGTAGGCTTGCCAGCCCTACGCCCAACAGCCCTATTAGACCGAGACCTACGATTCAAAGTGTATTCCGAACCACTACAAACATTCATGGCACCTCCGAGACTCGAACCCAAAACCTGTGGTACCGAGCCCCAGATAAGTATCTAAAAACTAAAAGTAAATAAAAAAAAAAAAATAAAAAAAAAACTTTCTAAGCTAGTATTATTCATTATTCCGTGATATGGCTAACACAAATTCAACATTATAAAATTTATTACTATCCGAATTAAACTTAAATAATAAATAAATGAACCGGGATAAACTAATAAAATAAAAATGAATGTTTGAAGTTAAATAGTTACCCTTTTAGAAGAAATCTATAAATATAATCAGTACTGGGGAAAAAAATTGAGAAATAAAGCCAGAGAACATTTTGACAGTAAATTTAGAAATATTCATGATTCATTATCTGGCAAGATATTAATATTCATAAAAAATAATGATGACAAAAACAATAATTAAATTTATTTAAAAGTAATTAACAGGAAATTTTAATTATAATATTTTTGAGATTGAGGAATTCCTTAAATAATCTATAACAACCTATTCCCTTAAATGATTATTTCATCAGGGGTTTGGCAGAACGATTTCGCAGGCTCAATTTGTAATCAGCCCCCTATCACCAAGCTTGAGGATAATTATCGCGATTAAAAACGACTTTCTCCCTTCATTTCCCCGCTTCCATCCTCTTCGCTTTTTGGCGTCGTTTTTCTGCCGCCCATGTCAGTTTCAGGTGGCGACCGTTTTCTCTTGGCGCCCCTCGGGGGTGATCTATGCTGCACTTGGCTTCCTTTTTCCCTCCCTTTCTCATTTGTTATTGTTTTGTGCTGTCCGGAAGCATTGTTTTCGCATCCGTTTTTCTTCTTGTGGTAGTCGTTTTCATATCATTGTATGTTATTCTGGTATCGTTTTATTCGCACATAATATAAAGGGAAGAGTTGTTTTGAAAGAAGATTGTTTTCCATCATGGCGGTTTATGTTCAATAAAAAAAAAGAATACAATGGGTGATGCCATGTATTTATGTGTAATATTTGTAGTATAAATATAGATAAAATGAATTGATATACAAGATTACTCAGTGGAACATATTATTTCATATCAAAATAATCAAAATTTGAGTAACACTAATAAAAATTTTACGTTGTAACAATAAAAAGTTTTGAATCGGTTTTTATTAGATTATGGTTTAAATAATTTTGGTTTATTTCTTCAAAATCATTTACTTTTAAAAAGTAATTTATATAGACAAGTAAAATAAGAAATTCTGAATTCTAAAAATTCTGAATCGGTTTTTTATTAGATTATGGTTTTAACAATTTCGATTTATTTCTTAAAATCATTTACTTTTAAAAAGTAATTTAAATAGACAAGTAGAATAAGAAATTTTGAATTCTGAATTCTGAATCGGTTTTTATTAGATTACGGTTTTAATAATTTTGATTTATTTCTTCAAAATCATTTACTTTTAAAAAGTAATTTAAATAGACAAGTAGTAGAATAAGAAATTCTGAATTCTAAAAATTCTGAATCGGTTTTTATTAGATTATGGTTTTAATAATTTTGATTTATTTCTTCAAAATCATTTACTTTAAAAAACAATTTAAATAGATGAGTAGAATAAAAATTCTGAATTCTCCAAATTACAAATAAGTTTGAAAAAAAATACGTAAAACTATGTTTGTTTTCATTGCAAAAAAGATATTTATTTTTTTAGTTTTGCTAAATTTTTATTATAGTTATTGTCGCTGTATTATTTCAAAGAAAATTATAAAAAATATTAAAAAAATATGAGTAAAATTTTCTATATGAGTCAAAATTTATTTGTATATTAATCTGTATTATTAATAATTATATAAAAAGAATAATCAGAATGAAATTTTATTATAAGGAATCTTTTTTCTTTCTTTTTTTTTTTTTTTTTAAGAAATTTTTTTCTTCAATATTTTAACGTTAATTTGTAAATCAAAGATACTAATTTTTCAAAAGTATTAACTTGGAATTTTATATTTATTTAAATGTAGTTTTTTTTTTTTTTTACCATTTTAGCTAAAATTTTAATATAAATATTTTCGCTGTATTATTTCAAAAGAAAATATAAAAAATAAAAAAAAATATTAAAAATCTTCTATATGAGTAAAAATTTATTTGTATATAAATCAGTGTTATTAATAACTATTTAAAAATAATAACCAAAAAGACTTTTATTTTAAGGGATCCTTTTTTCTTCCTTTTTTGGAAGAAATTTTTTTCTTTAATATTTTAAAGTTAATCTGTAAATCAAAGGTACTAATTTTTTCAAAATTGCTAACTTGGAGTTTTATATTTATTTAAATGAAATCTTTTTTTTTCATTTTCGATAAAAATTTAATACAAATATTTTCGCTATATTATTTCAAAAGGAAATATAAAAAATTATCAAAAATATTTAAAAACATGGAAAATTTTTCTACATGATCAAAAATTAATTTGTATATAAATCAATACTAATAACAATTATATAAAAGAATAACCAGAAAGGAATTTCATTTTTAAGGAATCCTTTTTTTTTTAATAATTTTTTTTCTTAAATATTTTAATGTTAATTTACAAATCAAAGGTACTAACTTTTCAAAAGTAAACTACTAACATGGAGTTTTATATTTATTTAATTGGAGTTTTTTTCTCAATTTAAAATAATTCTATTAAGCAGTTGAAAAACAGATTCTGAATTCAGAATCAAATATATTTCAGAATCTAGTATATTTTATTATTATTATTCTAAAGAAGTGGTAAACTAAAAATATTATTTTAAAAAGAAATAGAAATTGTTTTAAGGATTTCAAAGCGTTTTTAAAAATTAATTGACATAAATGTAGTAAATATAATACACTAATGCAGTTTAATGAAATAAAGAATATATTTTTTTAATTAAAAAAAAAAAATTAACATTTGAAATATTAGATGTGGAACACTTAAAATTATTTTTACAAAACATACAACATTATTTCTTAAGACATACAAAAATATTTTTGTAGGATATTCAAAATTATTTTTGTATATACAAAATTATTTTCATAGATCATTGAAATGATTTTTTAATGAGCATTTAAATAATTTTTATTGAGCATTTAAATAATTTTTTTAATGAGGCATTCAAATTATTTTCATGAGCATTCAAATTATTTTCTTAATAAATTCAAATTATTTTTAATGATCATTCAAATATTATTTTTTAATGATCATTCAAATAGCATTTCATTCAAATTATTTTCATAGAACATTCAAATAATTTTTTATTGTTCATTCAAATTATATTCATTATTTTCATAGAACATTCAAATTATTCAAATAATTTTTAATGAGTATTCAAACAATTAATGAGAAAACCAAATTATTTTTTAATGATCATTCAAATAATTTTTTAACGAGCATTCAAACAATTTTTAATGATAATCCAAATTTTTTTTTAATGAGCCTTCAAATTAATTTTAATGAACATTCAAATTTTTTTAATAAGTATTTAAATTAATTTTTAATGAACATTTAAAAAATTCAAATAATTTTTAATGAGTATTCAAACAATATTTAATGAAACATGATCATTCAAATCTTTTTTAACGAGTCATTCAAACAATATTTAATGAGAATCCAAATTAATTTTTAATGATCATTCAAATAATTTTTAATTTCATTCAAATAATTTTTTAATGAACATTCACATTATTTTTATGTGGTCTTCAAAATTATGAGCATTTAAAAAATTTGTTACGAAACAAACATATTTCTATCTTTTCCATAGGAAAGAGAGCCATATTTCCACCTTCCACGAGTCATAGTCAATTACTTTATTAAAACTGAAGGTTTAATGTCAGGAGGAAAATTTATATCTTTAATTGGACACCATTTACTGACCACATTGGAAACCCCATCAAAGTGCCATAGATCATGACGAAGAGCCGGAACCAATTACAAATGTATTCTTGATTAGGAGTTGCAAAAAAGAGGCAGCAGGGCATTAGCACCATTTGACCCACACCTCTCCCCGGGGAGTTCTGTCTTCAATAGCAGAGAAATAGAACATGGAGGGAAATTGATAAATTATTAATAATTGCAAATTGAACACAGTATATGCCTGTACATAACATAGATTAAATTGAAATGTTCATGCATGTTTGTTAATACGTTATAATCTGTTCAAGTTTTTGATGAGACATTTTCATTTAGTGAATAAAAAGTGTTTTAAACACAATGCTCTTAGGACCAGAAAAATATAATCTTCCATATAGGATAATAAAGATAAATATGTTTAGGATAATGTTCATGTAAAATAATAAGGATAAGGATGTTTGGATAATGTTCCATGTAGAATAATAGGGATAAGGGTATTTCGGATAATGCTCAATGCAGAATAATATGGATAAGGATGTTTAGGATAATGCTCCATGTATAATAATAAGGATAAGGATGTTTAGGATAATGTTCTATGCAGAATAATAAGGATAAGGATATTTAGGATAACGATCCATGTAGAATAAGGATAAGGATATTTAGGATAAAGTTCTATGTAGAATAAGGATAAGGATATTTAGGATAAAGTTCCATGGATAAGGATAATGTTCCATGTAGAATAATAAGGATAATGCTCCATACAGAATAATAAGGATAATGTTCCATGTAGAATAATAAGGATAATGTTCCATACAGAATAATAAGGATAGGGATATTTAGGAAAATATTCCATGTAGAATAATAAGGATAAGGTTATTTAGGATAATGTTCCATGTAGAATAATGTTAAGAATATTTAGGATAATCTTGCATGTAGAATAAGTAAGATAATCTTGCATGTAGAATAAGATAATCTTGCATGTAGATAAGAAGGATAAGAATATTTAGGATAATGTTCCATGTAGAATAATAAGGATAAGGATATTTAGGATAATGTCCGATGTAGAATATTTGATGGGAAATATTAACATACATTTCATAATTATCAAGGAAAAGTCTCGTTTTTGATAATAACAAAAACAATGTAGAAATCACGCGTGTTAGACTATTTCTTACTTTAATTAGGCAAGAGTTAGTGGGCCGAAATTTTAGTTAGGCAGATAGTTTAGAGGAGTGATGGCCGAGTGACTAGCTCTCTGGCGCTCGGTGCCACAGGGTTCGAGACCCGGCGGTTCCATGGTTGTTTATAGTGGTTCTGAATCTGCTTTAAGCAGTAAGTCCCTGTTTAATATGACAGCGTTGGGGTAGGGTACTATGCAGCAAAAAAGACAACACCCTACTCTCCCAGTAAAAAGACAACATCCCTACCCTACCCAATAAAAAAGACAACATCTGTCTCGAAATCTGCAAATAGGTAGATGCCTTGGCCCACCATGGGACAGTTGGGTCAATGAAGAAGAACAATTAGTTTTGAATTGAACTACTGTCTATTTATATGCACCCATATATATTAAATTTTCAAATCCATCTTAAAAAAGAAAATGAAAGGAAATGCAATTTGAATTGAAAAGATAAAACAAATGTTGCTGTTTTTGAATGGCAGGCACTTTGAATAAAAATCATTTGTCTCTAGAACTGTAAACATGTATCAGATTCTTTAATAATAAGGTGAATCACGAGAGAATTGATACATATTTTGATTCTGCATTTCGAATCAAACATCACCAAAGTTTGAGATTTACTTTTTGGCACCTGGTGGTTCACACTTCCCTTGTCAAGCCCAATCCGGGTCTTAGAGTTTGTTATGTCCCTCTCATGTATAGATATGGAACTTTGAGCTCAACATTTCTTATAGGGTCTCAAACAAATCTCTTGGTTTGTAAGCCAAAATGTTAGTGGGTTAGCTGAGTTGAGATATTTGAGTCCTATGCGGGTCCTGGTTAGAATAGCCCTACTGTTGCCCATGTATATCGTAAAAGGCAGCTAAAATTGATATCCAGTGCCCCGGGGTATAAATGGGGTAAAAGTCATACTTCTCCTTTTGGATGCTCCATTTCTTTGTGCAGCAAGGTCAAAGACAAAAAAGAAGCTCATTTTTTATCTTTCTTCTGACTCCTCAGTTTAAGATACATGGGTTCGTGGACTTGGTCTAGATGTTGCTGTTGACCAAGTAGGTTAAGAAATAATAGATATTTGAGGTAGAGGTTCTAGAACTCGCAGTTTTATTTACGCAAGCACAATCAAGTACAATTAATTAACATGATTAAATGTTAAATATCTTTATTATAGAAAGATAATTACATAAATGATCTTTTTAGTGTGTTAGGTTGTCAGTCTTACACCCTAAACAGTCATATTAGACCGGGACATACAGCTTAGAGTGGATTCTGAACCATTACAAACATCTATGGCACCTCCGGGACTCGGACCCGAAACCTGTGGCACCGAGCGCCAGCGCTCTAATCACTCAGCCATCATGCATCATCGAATCTATAATTATCTTTCTTTTACTTTAAATATTGGATTAAAAGAAAGATAATTATAGATTGGTGGAAAGATTCCACTTTGAGCCAGTACTCGGCTAAGCCACAGAGTTGCTCAAAATATAAAACTTCTTGGGTGAGAGTCTGTAGGCAAATTAACCATTTCTCCTGAGCACCACTCATAGGAAGGATGATTACAATAATACGTAAAAAAATAACAGATCAAAGGGATTGAATTTTTTTAAATTCTTCGATTTCATTTATTTCAATGAACGGTGTTTCTTCTAAAGTTTTGATGAATGTTGGTCTATATCTCGGAAACTGTTTTCCCTCACATAATAATAACTATACTATTCCCTACATTGTTATAACTTACTATAACAATATTGATATAAATTATTTTTAAAAATTTTAATCGTTTTGTGAATAAAAAGGGTTGTTAAAAAAATAGAAGAATTTTAAAGAGTATGCATATTTTATGTTACTTTAAACTCTTCAGACGAGAGCATTAATTATCCATTTTTAAGACCCACTTCGTAAGCGTTTCACTCAAACTGCCTCTGACTTAAATAGAAGCGATTGTAAATTAAATTCATTACAAATCTGTAAAATTAAATCGGATATCTGCCTTCTCTCTCTCTCTCTCTATATATATATATATATATATATATATGTATATTATTGAAGTAGACTGAGTATTATTTAGGGTATACCACCAAGGATCAGCTGTAGCTGCATTATATTTGCATTTCGTCAGCGTTAATGAATAGCTCATTTGTCAGTTAGAGGGTTCGTCTCCTTCTTAAGTCCAGAAGGATTTTCTGGACTAAACATTTGTCACGCCCTTTTGCATCATAGATACGGAAGCTTTTTTATATATATATTATAAACAATTTACTGTTACATAATGGTTTAAATAATTGGCATTGGTTAAATAAACTATACTTTGTTAATAAATATTTACTTAAAGTTGTCAATAGGTTTTGTTCTTATTTACCTATTTTTACAATTTATTTTATGCTTTATACTCATTAATGTCTTTACTGACTATATATTTATATTTATAAGTTTATAAAAATATGCAAGATACGCTTTATTGTCTTATCCATTATTCCACTTGGTAGATAGCGACATCTAGACCAAGTCCAAGAACCCCGTGTGAACCCAAGTATCCGCAACTTCTGTTGGGATAGACCACCCGTAGGTAGAAATTTGATTTGGCTCCGTGACGCTGAAGAAAGACGGCTAGAAGGATGGCTTTTAGGAGAACTACCCCGCATTTACCACCACTCTATCGTATGGGAGAAAACTTGGAAGACTCCTACCAGATAGTCAGACTAATTTGGCAAGATGCTGATGCCTTGTTAGTCAGAATACTTGGTGGAAGTATTCCGGATTTTCTTCCATATGATAAGCACATGCGGGGTAGTTCATCCTAAAAATAACTCCCGGAAGGCACTGCCCTCGTTCTTCAGCGACTCGGAGACAAGTCAAACTTCCATCTACGGGTGCTCCATCAACAACAGAAGCTGCCTCCGAATTTCCCTCCATCCATGAGTAGACTACTCATGGAGTGTCCGCCCCTGCACTGCCAGACACTGAGGATTAGTCACAGCAACAACAACATTAATTTTTAACACATGATAGCTGAACATTTCTGAGGATCGGAGTATAAATGGAGAGAGTTCCTTAATTTGAAATGCACCCTTTCCTTCTGCCGTGAGTAGACAACTCATGGGATGTTCCTCCTGCACTGCCAAATACTGAGGATTAGTCACAAGAGAAAAACAAAACAAAAAAAAGACGAGATCAATATATAACAGTTGATAGCTGAACATTTCGAAGATTTAGAGTATTAATTATTGAGAGAGTTCCTTTAATTTGAATAACATAATTCTAGAATTTAATAGCTTAGGGATAAAAATTGTTTTTTATCATGCGTTTATTAAATATGCGTTTTTTTAAACAAGTTAATTTTGTAATGTATAGATTTATTAATTATAATACAGGTAACACTATTATGTTGTGTTAAAATCATAAAAATAACCATAAAATAAAACTATTGTAGTTGAAATTTTTGATCTACTTTTTATTTAGCTATTTCACCTTATTGTGGAAATTGCGTTCTTTGATGAATGTGGTTAGGTGAAAACAAACCCAAAACTTATATTGGGAAGGAACATGGTAAATCCGTTGTTTGGATAGTACTTCTGTTGGAATTCATAGTGAGAAAGATTCAAACTGTTGTGGCAAAATGAGGATGCAGTGTAAGAAAGCTTGTCATGGGTAACATTGAATCTTTGTCAGCTTGCATTTTGGGTAACACTGAACTGTCACCATTGACACAGATCAAAAAGCCCATCATTTGAAAACAACAAATACTTTACTTATCAATAATAAGTAATAGAAATTAAGCAATCATTCATAAATTTATCAGATTTCTAAAATCTTTAACCACCAAAATTTCAATAACAGTTTACTTTCAGGAATACATACAAGCAACCAGACAAACACAACCGAACCCATTCAACAACACATCCCGCCATTGAAAACCATTGAAAGAGAGAAGTCAATCGCTCTCTGCCAATCCATAACCCGGAGCCAATCGAAAGAGAAGTTCAGAGCCGAGGTTATTCCCATTATATTTAAATACACACACGTCTCCGTATGATCTCTCCCCTCCAAAGTTAGCAAATGGATGTTTTGGTGTGTTAAGAGGTCTCACATCGGCCACTTGGAACAAAAACGGAAGACGAGAGAAGGCCCGATCGCATGAATAAGTAAGTGATTGTGTACGGCCACGAATTAGCTATGCGTCGATCTCCCATTCCATTACGATTTCCCTCACTTCCTCGATAGGGGGACATCTGCAAAGTGAGTTTGGTGTTAATATTATTAAATTCTAGCAAATATACACAGCCTTATAGGTTTCCTTGGTTCATTAAATAAAAAAAATATCAAAGTAGAAATATTCACGAGGGCCACCGATTTTCCTACATAGCTCAAAGTACGGGATGAGGAGGGGAGAAAATAAAATAAAAGTTCAGCAAAACTAAGTTTATTTTTCAAAAGTTTTAAAATTAATAATTTTTCAAAAGATATGTATTAACAATCGCAAACATAAAAAAATGGTGTTAAGGAGAATCATGGTATGAGAACTATATTGATCTATGGAAGGATCGTATTCCAATGGATAAAATACATAATGGATAATATAAACCTGTTTTCCAAGCATTTTTATGCAGTATAGCAATTTATATATATTCATGTCTTTAAAAATAATTGAGCACAGTTGTGAACCTTTTGCGTATGTAGTGATAAACAAATTGAGCACAGTTGTGAATCTTTTGCGTATGTAGTGATAAACAAATTGAGCACAGTTGTGAACCTAAGTTGTGAACCTTAAATAAAAATTTTCAAAGTTTTAAACTGTTTTTTTTTCCCAAAAAAGATTTATGTATTAACAATCCCAAATAGTGTTAAGAAGATCTATGGGATGAGAACTATATTGAATTATGGAAAGATCCTATTCCAATGAGTAAAATCATAATGAAGAATACTAAACTGCTTTCTAAACATTTTGTGCAGTATAGTAATTTATATATATTTATGTATTTAAAAATAATTAAATTCACATTTGGAAAATTTTTACGTATGTAATATTTGAAGTGATAAACAAATGATGATAATGTAAAAAAAAAAAAGAACACAAAAAAGTTTTATAAAGGAGTAATGATATAAAAAATGTTATTTTTAATTTTTTTTCCCCTGTTGACACTTCTACATTAAATGTATATGCTTTGTGCGTAGATATAGAGGCAATTAAGGTATCTTCAGCGATATATATTCAATAATCACAGAATAATAAGTCAAAAATGTCATAATTAATTCATTTCTACATATTTCTGATATGTTGAATTGACTCTTAAGCGTGTTCCGGATATATAATGTTTATATGTTGGTTTGTTGCTCTACTGTCATTTTTTTTTTGCACTTTAGTCTAAGTAGACAGGGGCCTGCAGTTAAACGTGCATTGCAAACCACTAACAAACATCGATACCACCAACAAGATTCAAACCTGACTGTGGTCCATGTAATGTTTATGAAAATTCTGAAGATACATATAGTAATGAGTGGACATTATAATCCAGATGTGACTTTCTATTGGCAAACACTTCCTAATATTTGATAATATTTGTAAAACCACTGAAATAATGCTAGTGTAAAAACAGTAAAATAATGCTATCATAAATCTGAGCCATCAACCTGACCTAAAGCACCACTAGAGATTAGAAAGATTATTGTACGACTGGAGATTAACCGATTAATTGTTCCGAAAAAACAGTCATACAAAAGGATATATCCATGATCCGCTCAGTTTAGCTAAAAGGGTGATCAAACCACATGCCTTTGTACCTTAGCAGTATTAAATCATTAACACTAAAAAGAAAAGGGGACTTGTCAATTAAAGTCAGGCTCCTCCAATTGACATAATTTAGCTTTAACGAATTCACAACTGCCTATATTGCAGATATATTGTAAAACTCTTTGAACTCTTTAGAACAAGAATCTAAAGTGTCTTACGAATGAAATTTTTTGGTATTACAGGATGCTTGAATGATGGCAAAGAATTCAATATACAATAAACATATTTTTGCACGCATCTTATTGCATATATTTGTAGCACATTTGATGTTCTGAGTGTTCTGATAATCTGCGATTTTCACGTTTGTATTTTCTAATGTTTGTGCAAACAAAAATAATGCTATCATAAATCAATCAGTGCTATCTGATTGATTTATAAAACCTATTTGCTCCTTTGTAGCCTATGATACTTTAATTTTGACCATTATTAATAGTGACTTCTGAGAGTTTTAAAAAGCATTCATCTTTACTACAGTAGAATACCGATTATACGAGTTAATATGAATTAATCTTATGCCGAATAAACAAAAAACTTGGATGTATCGGATCTACATAAATCGTCACTGAATAAGGCAGTGAAATATAAATTTATAACAATTTATTAATTTTATGTTAACGTAAGCACTTAAAGTCCTTATGATGCACACTTCCATCGCTTTCATAAAGATGAAGAATAAAATTGTTCACTTGAAGAAGTCCTTGATGCTTTTTTGTTTGTGAGATGATAGACATTATCTTGCTGCATCGTTCTACCACTGAATAAGTATCAACAGAATTGCAGGTGTAACTTCTTGCTTTCCGATGCATTTAATAATTTTTTTCAATCAAATTTGCGCCTCTAGAAAATGCAACTTTTTCCTGATGGATTTCATTTTTATTATTACTGCATTGTTGTTCTTGGTTTTCAGCCATGTCTGTGATCATGCCATCAGAAACTCGGTTAAGTGGGGCTTGGATAATCTGGTCTTCATTGTATTTCCCTACCGCTCCATGTCAACAATGTGATTCGTCTTAAATTGACCATGAGTGGATCTAATGTTCTAGATCAGTTCATTCTAGCTTGCTATTCTCATTCCTGTTGCAAGATATTTTAATTCTTCTTCACTGGCGCAACGTCCCCATGGTTGGCCAAAGCAGTTTGCCTATTGGCAGATTTCGAGACAGATGTTTTCTTTTCGCAGGGTAAGGTTGCGAGTCTTATCCCCAACTCTCTACAGCCATATTAGACCAGAAACTACGGTTTAAAGTGGATTCAGAACCACTACAAACATCAGAAAAAAAGGACATTACTCGTTGTCCAGTTGGTGATAATAAATTCTGTTGTTGTTGTTTCTTATCCCCACTTGGTAGACAGCAACATCTAGACCAAATCCAAAGAATCCATGTGGCCTCATGAAAGTAGGAAAAGGGGGCAGCTTCTGTTGTGATGAAACACCCGTAAGTAGAAGTCCGTAATGCCGAATTTTATGGGGTAGTCAGTTCTCCGCTCTACAGTCATATTAGACGGGGATCTACTGTCTAAAGTGGATTCTGAACGGCTAGAAATATCCAGGGCACCGCTGGGACTCGAAACCGAAATCGGTGACACTTAATGCCAGAGCATTATCATTCGGTTATCAGGCTAGTATTATCATTGGCATTTATACGTTAACTAAATTTTAAAAAGCATTTGGATATTTTTATATCAAGTTTCATGATTCAAGCGTTGGCAAAAGGAATGCGTCGAGTTCTCAGTACATATATATTTATTGCAATGACTGTACACTGGTGTGCAAAACTTAAGCAACAGGTGGGTTTTTTGCCATAACTCCACGAGAAATCATCTGAGAGACATGACATTCAGAAATGAGGGAGAGTATTATGTACGTAAAGGATGACGAAAGCATCAGCGCTGAAAAAAGGAATACAATGCATACGGTATGGAATCAAACAAAAACAAGCTTTATTGAAAGCATAGTATCATGATTTATGATTGTCTATCCAAGAGGAAGAACAACAAGCAGATGTTCCTTAATATGGGATATGCCCACCCTTCACTGCAATGGTTGCTTTGCACCGTCTCCGCATACTCAGAACCAGCTGGTGCAACATTTCTTGCGGTAGGAATGCTCATTTCTCAATCAGCATCTGTTTGAGTTGTTGGGTGTTCTCCGGAGGATATAGGCGGGCTGCAATGCGTCTCCCCAAAGCATCCCCCACATGCTCGATGGGATTTTAAATCTGGGGAGTACGCTGGCCAATCCATTCGAGCGATATCTTCACTTTCCAGTAGCTCCTCAACAGCAAGAGTCCGATGTGGCCGTGCATTGTCACCCATAAAAATGAAGTCTGGGCCAATGGCACCTCGGAAAGACGCACATGGGGAAGGAGTACCTCCTCACAATAGCGATGCCCGGTTACAGACCCTCTGTCGAGAACGTGGAGCTTAGTTCGTTCGTTCAGCAAAATGCCTCCCCAGACAAGAACTCCAGAACCACAATAACGGTGTCTTTCCTTGAGGTTACTGCAATAAAACCGGGTGCCGACCTCTCTCCAAATCAAAACGCGTCGAGAATCGCTTCTGGTACAGAACCGACTCTCATCCGTAAAGAGGAAACGACTCCATTGAACAGTTGTTCAGTTTTTGTGCTCTCTGCACCACTGTAAATGGTGGCGTCGGTGGCCAACTTTCAACGGGAGGCAGCGTTCAGGACGGCGGGCGAATAGGTCCACTTTGTGAAGGCGTCTGGCCACAGTAAACTGCGACACTTGTCGCCCCGTTGCCGTACAGAGTTGCTGGAGCAATGGCGCTTGATGACTGCTGTCGGCCTCTTTTCGCCTGCAGGACGATATATCGGTCATCTCCTGCAGTTGTCTTCCTCGGGCGGCCACCACCAAGCTTTCTAACAACTGTACCTGTGGTTTGGAACGCTTTCCAAGCGCGCGAAACGACACTTTTGTTGATTCCGAACTCTGCAGCTACACTGGTAACAGTACGCCCCTCCTCTAGCTTTCCAATCATTCTTCCACGTGTGAAGTCGTCCAGGTGATTTCTTCTAGCTATATTTCACGAACTGACTCAACGGCACTTGCAGCGAATATGTTGAATTGCGTCTCCGTCCTTCCTTTTATTCTACTATTGAGCTGCGCGCGCCGACATCACGCGTTTTGCGTACGCTCACGTCGCCACCGACGTTTCGTTCCTGATATTTGCATACGTATGGCGTTTCTACTGACTTACGTGTTCATTGTACTGATCTCCAGACCACCTTTTCTGCAATTTCATGGCTATCTGCTAAATTTTTACATTGTTGCTTAAGTTTTGCGCACCAGTGTATACCAGTGTCTATTCGCTATCAAAGCATAAAAAACTATTCACTATCAAACTATATAAAACTATTCATTACATAAATTATTTTCTATTTCTTATAGGTTAATAGTAAACAAATTAATCTACAAGAAATATTTTAACTCAAGATATATAAGTAGCAACGTACTAATAGTAATAGGATTAATGGAATTCTTTGGCACCGTTTCTAATTTGCTTAATGAATGGGTTACTTCATAAAGGGAGGTGTTCCGATATTTTGACTTAAATAAAACAACACAAATCTTCAAAAGGATAAAAATTAAATTAGATATAATAAAAAATGTCTTTATAAACTTTAGAAACCCAATCTCATTCCCAGAATAAAGACCCGTTCCAAAAGTTGAAAAGTAAAATAATCGATCTTTCTGATACTACAGCAAAGAACTGTTGCTATTTCAGTAATCCTATTCAGCGAGGATTTTTTTGTTATTCCCTTTTTAGCAAGATCGATAGTAAAAGCAATGCTATTTCGTTATAGTCCCTGAAATGCGTAATATTGTTAATGGCTTTCTTACGTGTTTTTGTGGTTTTGTATTTTCTTTTACGTGCATGTTTATGCTTCGCTTCGAAATGAACTGGAATAGATGAAATGGATAAAAAAATCATTTCTTCTTATTTGTGATGGATGTATAAATATTATTACGATACATCGTTTTAGGAAGAAAAATATTTTAAAAAACGGCATCGAATAAGATCTTTAGTCAAACTACCATAAGGTAAAAAAAAATGAGAGGAAATTGGTTTATAAAAGAAAATTTCGGCTTCAATAGTTTTTTGGATATTAAAACTTAAGCTAAGTATATAATGAGTATAATTTAAGTTTCATTATAGGTTACTTTTAGATATATAAATTGTAGAATTGAAAGTTTGAAGTATTTTTTTTTATTTTTCGTAATTTACGTAAATTAAAGATTTTTAAGTAGAATTTAAAAATAATCTTTCAGATCTCAGTTTAAAAAAAAAAAAAATTTATAAATTTTTTGATGCAAATTTTCAATTTATGCAGAATTGTAGTTGTAACCATGCAAGGCATTTTTTTTTGTTTTATACTGAAAAGTATTGGATAATAAATATATGTATTAATAGTTTTAAAAGGAAATATTAATTAGGATATGAACATTTTCTATGGAAGGAAGGAAGGAAGAGAAAGAAACATTAATGTTTGGGTTTTCAAAAGGAATTGATGCACCTTTTGTGTTAAACACAAAGAAAATCAGAAAAAAATGATTATGACATTTTAAATTCTGTTAGTGACTTTACAACTGAGATAAGAATACGAAAACGAACGTTCCCTTGTTGACGTCTGCAATAAGCTGTAGTCTGAAAAATTCTTTAACGAAGTTTTGAGTTCGAAAAGACCCAGAGTTGATCCAGATATTTCGCCATGGTGTAATTCATTCCAAATTGTGAAACCAGAAACTTGGAAGCTTTTTACCTCACTAAACAATTCTCTTAAAATAGAAATTTCTTATAAATTTCTCTTACCTTTCTAATCCGATGAACCTTTGGGGATACATCCAACATTACATTTCCGTAATTTTTTTTGCAGAAGTAGCAAATTTCAATATATATAGATGCATAACATTAAAAATACAGATACATAACCCGCATCTGCAACGGGCAAATAACAACAATGAAGTAAGGAGGAAAAGTTCGCAGACGAAATACGGTTACAGTTTCTAAATAGTTCTAGATATAAATGCAACATTTTTGACACTTTCCCACTTTTGAGTTTCAGGAGAATAATGAAACTCCAAATGTTAAGTTCAATCGCTTATGAGATCTCAAGATTCTTCCATAACAGGAATGAGGGCAAGTATCACAATTATCGCACCCATCAAACTGTTTAGTCAAGAGATCCAGGACCATCATTATATTCGATGATGTCCACTGTATTTGTAACAATCACTGGATTTGATGTGGAGTCCTCAGTGTCGGATGATGAAGGATCAAGATAATGGAGTCCTACTCTGCAAGGCACACTTTTAATCTTGTTGAATTTCTAATGAATATAGCTTGGCTTTCAATTCAACAACACTAAGTTACGAAATTCAATTCAACAACATTGAGTTACGAAATGTTCTTGCATTTTTTTCCTTAATGTTGCTGATGAAATGAAGTATCCACCCCAAAATTCTTATGATATTTTTGTAAGACGAAATTTTTAGAAAATACCCAAACATTTCAGTTTTGGTATTAGATGCAGTTTTGATATTAGATTTTTCGGATTTAGCAACTTCTAAATCGGAAAACACTACAGAAATAAGCCACTTTTCAGAAGATTGATAAGGTCAATTAGGTCCTTCCCATCATTAAGATTTCAATAACTCTTCGGCATTGTATCCTAGTAAGGGAAGGCTTCAGAATCGCACATGACAATTTTCGCTTTTCTCTATCTCGGACATCTCTAAGAATTTCTTTTTTTTCAACATTTTGTTCAATAGTTCTGGAAAAATGAAAATATTTTAATTTTAAACACTAGTGTTTGAGGGCAAATCTGAACATTTCAAAAGTTCACAATAAGTAGTCTTAAACAGATGTTCATATTGGTTAAGCGCAGAAGCTTATTCCTGTTTAATAAATCAAGTTGTTTTAGTTTTGTAGTTTTCATCCAAACCATAGCAATTTTCAAAATCAATAATAGTTATTAATTTTAAATGGAAAGCACGTGTTCATGTCTACAAATAAAAAAGTCAAAGATGATTATGATGCTTTACTTTAAAATTTTTAATTTATCGAACTTTAAAAGATTTAATTTATAAAATTTTTATAATGAGTGGTACAAGTATAAGGGAAAAGTTAACTTAAAATGAAACAATCAAAATCTGGTGAAATTTTTTCTTCTGTATTTTCAATTAATCAAAAGATATATTTAACTACTAACCATCTTATTAAATTGTTTATTTTTTATTGAGAATAAAATTTATTGAAATAATTAATTACATACATTTTTATAAAGTATGACTTTTGCATTAAAGACTATAAAAAAATATGTAAAAAAAAAATCAAATGATCAAAGATTCGTTTTAAATTACTTTTCAAAAATAACAGTAGTTTTTAATTTTAAATGTAAAACAATTGCATATATAGATATACAAATTTATATGTGAATTTAAATAAATAAATGTCAATATAAAGTAAATAACTTTTAATATAATGTGTTAAATTCCATTTAATAATTCATAAGAAAACAGGTATTTGTTTTTAAAGACAATTTAACTGACAATCCTTGTTAGCAAACGGCGTTGGGCTTCTCTTTGTTGAAAAATAAGTGATCTATAATAATAGGATTCTATATTGAAGTGACAGGTTGACAAATGGAGAATATGACAAAATGCGAATAAACTACTCCATGAGAAGAATGATGCATCAATCGTGGATTAATTTCTTTTCCCAAACAGCAAGAATCTCGAAGAGAAAAAAATTTGATGGTTCTCTTAAGCAAGGCTGGCTGCATCTGAAGTCGATTCGTCGCGCTTGAATCTCTTCATTCCATTTCTCATGGATCAATTTATCATTGCCGATTCAAAGGCTCGTCTCTTTTTATTTCTATAAAGTCATTCGGACTTGATGATAAATTTTTCCTTGCTAACTAATGGAGAAAAGACTTTTAATATAATGCGGCTTATGGGCTACAAAATTGACTTCTCACATTTGTTTTTAGATTTGTAACAGTAATGCTGCTAGATGTTGAAACTACAGTGTTCTTTCGTTCTTTTTTATTGCATGAAACAAAATTGTTTGATTTATATGAAAAAGCTGAAACTGAAACAAGTTTTGACTTACATTCATACATTTTTACATTCAAATGATGTGTTTCATGTGTGTGTGTGTGTGCATACCATGAACATAAAGGCGGACAGATAGACAGGTGTATTACTTTCCGTGAAATCTTTCAGTTTTAATCGCTCTGTATCTTCCCATAGTAGCATGAGACAAAAAAAAAAACCCGTTGGTAAAAAAGTCACCAGGTCGCCTGACTATATATGGAGGACACCCGAAACCATTCTGTTAAGATATTAATCATGTCTGTCGTATTTTTTGACAAAAACAAAAGATGCAGGTAGCTCATATTGCCGTTTTGAAAAGAGAATTCTTCTTTGTCCTTTAGGCTGCTAGTTTATGAACATTTTCCCAATATCATGCATCAGGTATGATATGCTTTGATTTGGCAATGTTTACAACTAGCCCTCATGTTTGATGTAGTATACCACAAACAGGAAGATGGATAGAGAAGAGAAATGTATTACTGTTTTAAAGAAATATATAAGCTGTTTTTGTTCGTATTTGAGCTTTGTAGCGACTGAAATTCATAACAGTAACCTGATTGTTACCGTGAGACACTGATGCATTCTATCACAAATTCATCCTAGTACATTAGATTTGAAAAACATTGACTATGACACACATCATTAAATAAATTTATACCTTCGCCCTCTTGCACATCAGCCCCTAAACGTTACAACTCAGCCATGCACTTGTCCAATAATAAACGAAACACACAAGGAAATATTTATTCAATATTTTCTAATTAACTGCTGACTGATTCCTATAACTCGATGCTGTCCAAGTTTCAATAAACAAAGTTTATTTATTTTTTTTTTATTGTGAGAATAATTACGATCATGTACTTTAAATCGGCAATGAACCTGATAAGTTTTCTCTTCAGCAAGGCTGATTAAATATGAGTTTTATTCATCAGGCTGGAAGCACTTCATTTCCTTTCTCTTTGATACATTAAACACTGCTGATTCAAAAAAAACCTTTTTTTCATCAAGTCATTCAGACATGATCATAATTTCCAGCAAATCATTCGGACTTGATCTTTTTTTTCCATGTTATTTAAATACATTCTTTTCGATTGACAAAATTGATTTCTTTTAATATCTGTGAAGGATTTGCAACTGAATGGCTATATAAATAAAGTAGAGTAAATTTCTTCGCTAGAATGATAGAGGAGACTTCCGAAATTGGTACTAAAACTGAAATGTTATTTGAATTTTTTTACTCTGTCTGTGAAATTAATTTTCAGAATATTAATTAAACACAAGCAGTCTACCAACGAATAGAAAAGATTGCCTTCGGGAAAGATTGTCTTCGGGAAGGGTTTTCATTGGTAATTTTCCCTCATTTGCATGTCATATGGGAGAAAAAAAATGCAATATTTCCACCGAATAGCTAGATTGGAGAAACCTATAAAGTTTGTTCCAATAACTATCGAATTTCGGCTTTTGAAAACAGTGTTTATGAATGTCGCCATAGAAGGTGAACCTGTGTCCTCCTGCATACTAACAACTTACACTACCAGCGGTTTTATAAAAATTAGTATCCTTAAATATCAAAAATTACTCTCCAATCCAGTTGTTGCCCACACTTAGCCACAAGGCCCTACTCTTAGATCAGTGGCTATGTGCGCCGCTGTGAGCATTAGGCGGAGGTCCAATCGGCTGGCGGCATTATTGTAGAGTGAAAAAACAAGACTCGGAGTTGTTGATGTCCAGCATCTTCCGCCATACGATATACAAATACTGGAGCAATTACCCCTAAAAGTCCTTCCGGAAGGCACTGCCCTCCTTTTTCAGGGTCACGGAATCAAGTCAGACTTCTACCTACAAGTGTTCCATCCCAACAGATTTGTTTGATTTGGTTTGTCGCTCTACGGTCATCTTGTGCACACGGACGCGACACAGATCGGGATTTACAGTTTAAAGTGGATACCGAACCACTTCAAACATTCATGGCACGCCGGGACTCGAACCCAAAACCTGTGCTACCGAGCGCCAGAGCGCTAACCACTCGGCCATCAGGCCCTACATCACAACAGAAGTTGTCCACCCTTCCCTTGTTCCATGAGAACACACGGGTTCATAGTCAAAATGTTCCTGTCGACCAAGTGAGGTAAGAAACAACATATTTTTTAATTAAAAAATTTATTCGATGCCAGATTTATAGCAAACAATATTTGTAGTCTAATTAAATTATTCATATTATTATTCTTATTATTTAGTTTTGACATGAATTTATAAAAATTTATGAATAAAAGAATCTTTTATTTTTAATTAAAATTCATTTTAAATCATACATACACTCAACAGCCAAAACATTATGAGCACCCCTACATTTTGCAAGGAACTCGCCTGGATGACGTGGAAGGCACGTAATCAGGTGGAAGTGGTATTTAACTGCTGCTGGAGAGTCTGAAGAATCATTCTTTCACTTATTTCTGTGTGTGATGCGAAAGGTTGTGGATCTAAGTGACTTTGATAGAGGGCAGATTGTAATGGCTCGGAACAAGTATTTCCGAAACTGCACGACTCGTGGGTTGTCCGTGATCTACAGTTGTTAGTACTTATGCAAAGTGGATGAATGACGGTGAAACCAGCAGTAGACGACATGGTGTTGGACGTCCACACGCTATCAAAAGAAAAAGGTCGTTGGAGACTGTCTCGCATGGTGAAGCAAAACCGAAGCCAGACAGTGGCTCAGCTGACAGCCCAATACAATGCAGGGCCAAGTAGAATAGTATCGGAGCACACTGTTCAGCGGACACTGTTGGATATGGGGCTACGCAGCAAACGTCCCACTCGTGTGCCTTTGCTAACCAAGCGTTATCACCAACTGCGCCTGCGCTGGGCCCGGGAACATCGTGACTGGTCCATGGATCAGTGGGAGAGTTGCCTGGTCAGATGAATCACGGTGTGTCATTCATCTCTCCGATGGCCGTGTCAGGATACGTCGTCTTCCAGGGCAACAGTTGCTTCCTCAATGTACAGTAGGTACACAGGCCGGTAGTGGCGGTATTATGCTTTGGGGACATTCTCTTGGGCGTCTCTCGGACCCGTGGTTGTGGTAGAGCCGACAATGAATGCTACAGGGTATCTGAACATCATTGCGGACCAGTTGCACCCTTACATGGCCTCTGTTTTTCCAGCTGGAGATGGAATGCTCCAACAGGACAACGCCCTTTGTCACAAGGCTAAAATTGTGTTGGAGTGGTTCCAGGAACATGATGCTGAATTCAGTAATGTCCTGGCCGCCTAACTCACCGGAACTCAATCCGATAGAACACATTTGGGATGTCCTGGGACGGCAGCTCAGAGTTCAAAGACCACCAATTCGCAATATCTCGATTTTGCGTGACCTGTTAAACATCTGGTACAATCTGTCTCCGCCCATCTACCAAGGACTTGTGGCATCCATGCCAAAGGCGGGTTGAAGCTGTGTTGCGCGCCAAAGGTGGGCCAACTCGTTATTGACCGGTGGTTATAATGTTTTGGCTCTTGAGTGTATATTATATTACATTTTCCATATGATAAATATTGTACATTTTATCATATGGAAAAATGGCTACGGCTTGATGCTTGAAAGAAAAAAAAAAAAATTATATTAATTTATCATTTATTTATTTCTTTTTCATATTTCTGATATTCAAATTTCCTTTTGAAAAATATGCATACTATTTTAAGTAACACATTAAAAATAACTTAATCACATATTTAATTAATCTATCCCATATGCTAATAATAAAAATATTTAATGCTAATAATGCTTATCATATATACAAGCAAATAAATAAATGTCATTCATATTCAAAATCCTCATTTATTAACATATTACAATAAAGCTGAAAAAATACATTAATGCTCTTTAGAACTCGACAGTCTGTTTTAAACTAATGAAAAGCCAAATTTGTAACAAAATGATGTCAATATCATTAATAGACATTTCTAAATAAAAAATAAAACTGGACATATATTACGACACGAACATTAGTTAAACTTCATCAAAAAACATTTATAAATGTTTAATAATTACAATTGTTTGTTACTATCGCTAATAGTTCTCGAAGCTTTTAAAAGTATTAGGTTTTTATCGATTTTAAAAGTTTAATTACGTAAAGTTAATATTACATCATAAAACATGATAGCTATGAAAAAGCAATTTATACGAGTAATGCATTTATAGCTCAATTACTTCTTTTTTGTTAAAGAACAAAAAAAATCTTAAAAAGGTGATTAATTAACAGCCGCTAGCAAATATTTTATTTTATCATAATTTTATGCGAAACTCAATTTCATATAGCATTATTACCATAATGTGAATAAAAAGAAGACATTTTAATTAATAAATCATGTTTTAAAATAGCAAATTGAGGGAAATTTTATTTTTTATTGCGGCTGGAAAAACTCATTCATAATCGTAATTTTTTTGTGTTGTTTAATTAATGCTTAAATTTATTTATGTAATTAGTTTAATAAGAGGATAAATTACTTTAATGGTCGTTTGTTTCCTAATACTTAGATTTTAGATACTTTTATTCTGTGCATTTATATTTAAAGATTTTCATTAATTAAATTCACTAAATTTTATTACTAAAAATATATTTTATATTATCTAATTGTTCCGTTTTTTACAGTTAGTAGCTATATATATTCTATTTATAAATTTTAAGTAAGTTTAATTATGAAATCATAAAAAGGATGTAATGTTATTGTAGAAGTTAACAGAAAGTAAATAAGGTGGTAAGAAGATTAGGTGTTTTTTATAGGAAGGTTTTTAAGGGTTGTTGTCTTACATATGAGTGCAATAATGTGAAAAAAAAAAATTCGGTCATATAAATAAATATAAATATCCGGTAATAAAAATACGGTCTTTAAAAATAGACAGTTTTACTTTTTATACGAGACTTTCTGAAGCAAATTCTATCAAATCTACTTGCTTTAAAAGCATTGACTACTGTGCCAATCTTTAATGGAATCAAATAAAAATGAAATTCTGCACGCTGATTAACAACTACTATTGTAATAGACAAATATAGCACTTACTATTGTAATAGATAAGTAAATAAGTATCGATATACATATTTACTTATCTGTTACAATAGTAATATGTATAATAGATAAGAAATATATATTTATCTATTACTAAATATAGCACTTACTGTTGTATTAGACAGATATAGCACTTACTATTGTAATAGATAAATATAGCACTTACTGTTGTAACAGATGAATGTAGCATTTTCTATTGTAATAGATAAATATAACTTAATATTGTAATAGATAAATAAAGCTCTTACTATTGTAATAGATAAATATAGCACTTACTATTGTAATAGACCAATATAGCACTTACTGTTGTAATAAATAAATGTAGAACATACTGTTGTAATAGTATAAATATAGCATTTACTATTGTAATAGATAAATATAGCATTTACTATTGTAATAGATAAATATAGAACTTACAATTAATATTATTATTAACTTAATTATATTAATTTAACATTTATTTATTTCATTTTTTTCTGATACAGAATGATTAGTGATTCTAAATTTATTTTTGAACAAGTATGTCTACGATTTAATCTGCCAGTAGGTAGACGGCCTTGGCCCACACTGGGCTGTTGCGCTAATGATGATGATGATGTATATTATTTAAAGCATTAAATTAAAAGAAATAACTTTATCAAATCGAGTTTCCGAAATGTAATTAATCGAGCCTACATGCTAATAATATAAATATTTAATGTTAATAACATTTATCACATATGCAAGCAAATAAATAAAAATATGGCGTTTATATTCAAAATCCTCATTTATTAACCTATTACAATAAGGCTGAAAAAATACATTAATGCTCTTTTAGATGAAAACTCAACAGTCTGTTTTAAACTAATGAAAACCAAATTTGTAACAAAATGATGCCAATATCATTAGTAAACGTTTCTTAAATAAAAATAAAACTGGGCATATATTACGACACAAACATTAGTTAAACGGCGTCAATAAATGTTTTAATAATTACAATTGTTTACTGCTATCGCTAATAGTTCCCGAAGCTTTTAAAAGTATTAGTTTTTATCGATTTTAAAAAGTTTAATTACGTAAAAGTTAATATTACATCATAAAACATGATAGGTATGAAAAAGCAATTTATACGAGTAATGCATTTAGAGCTCAATTACTTTTTTGTTAAAGAACAAAAATCTTCTAAAAGGTGATTAAATAACAGATGAAATCAAATATTTTTATCATAGTTTTATGAAAAACTAAATTTCATATAGCATTATTAACATAATGTGAATAAAAGAAGACATTTTAATTAATAAATCATGTTTCAAAATAGCAAATTGAGGGAAATTTTATTTTTTATTGACGTTAGAAAAATTCATTTATAATCATAATTTTTTAAGTTGTCTAATTTATGTTTAAATTTAGTTAAATAATTAGTTTAATAAGAGGATAAAAATTACTTTAATGGTCGTTTGCTTCATAATACTTAGATTTGAATTTTATTCCGTGTATTATATTTAAAGAGTTTCATTAATTATATCCATCAACATTTATAACTAAAAATACATTTTATATTGTCTAATAATTCCGCATTTTACAATTAGTAGCTTTACATAATCTATTTATAAATTTAAATAAATTTAATTTTGAAATTAGAATAAATAATGTAAAGCTATTGTAGAAGTTAACAGAAAGTAAATAAGGTGGTAAGAAGATTAGGTAGTCTTTATAAGAAGGCTTTTAAGGGTTGTTGTCTAACATATGAGTAATATAATGTGAAAAAAAGCCAGGTCATTTCCAAATAGGCAGTCTTACTTTTTTATGAGACTTTCTGAAACAATACCTATCGATACCTATCAATTACCTATCCTTGTTTTTAAAAAATATTGACTACAGTGCACGTCTTTAATGGAATCGAACCAGTGAAATTCTGCATAATAATTAGCACCTACTATTGTAATAGATAAATATAGAGCTTATTATAGAATAAATTAGTACTTGTTGTAGCTATAGATACAATTGAAAAAGTATGTTTTTCTCACAGGAAGAGTTTTAGCATTTCTTTCAGTAGAGAGGAATGTATTTTATTTGACAAGCATATAATAAAAACCCATCACTCAACTTTGATAGCAGACAAGCATTGTGGGTAGTTATATTACATCCAATTAGTGTTTTGTAATAATGAGAATAAATTCTCACACAAATCTGATAGCAGATATTCAGTGTCATAGATAATGAGACCTCATGAAATTAGTGATTGCCTGTGCGACCTTCACAGGTTGAAAAAAATTACTAAGATGGAATATTAATTACACCATGAGTTGCTGCATTGTGGTTGGGGATAGACTATGGGCTGAGAAAATGTCTGGTCCAAAGAGAAGTGAGGGAAATTGATTCTGCCCCTCTTGACGGATTTTTGAGAGAGGTTTTTGGAGAAGAAAGAGAGAATTTTGCGACGAGTCGACAAAGAGTGTTGTTTTTCTTTGAAGTGACAGAACAGGGCGGAATTTCCGCCTGTTTCCAAAGTGACCCCTTGTGGTTTCGTTTATCACGCCGTGTGATAATTAAGGTCTGCCGCATACCTAGTGAAATAGATTCGACGTAGACTCGAAAATTCTTAAAATCTCCGACCTTGGAGTGAACTAGATTTGGGAATTAAATTATTTTTAATTTTCATTTTTATGTAAATAATATTCTGTATATACATTTAATGTTTGTAAATAAAAATTAAAGTATTCCCCAAAACTTGAAGTGTTCCTCTGCTTGAAGTCGTTATAGGTCTAGTGTAGGCAGATACGTTACCTGGCTATCTAGAATTCATTACCACTAGATCGACTGGACCAAGAGTAATGTCCTTATTTCTTATTAACATGAACTTTACAATAAATAAAAATTAAAATTGAAATGAATTTTTTTTGATTATTTGCTATTGTTTATTTATTTCAATATGTTTTTTTTTTTTTTATTTTTGCATCAAAGCCTGGCATTTCCACAAATTATTTATTGGATACTGGAATTGTTTTTCTCTCTCTGCAGAATTTTCGCAGAGACATACTTGGTATAATATATAGAAGAAAATGCAAAGCTCACACCAGGCTGCTCAATTCTAGATGAAAGACATTTTTTTACATGTTGTACAATAACTCATGTTCACAATAATTAATATGTTGTACAATAACTCATGTTCACAATAATTAACATGTTGTACAATAACTCATGTTCACAATAATTAACATGTTGTACAATAACTCATGTTCACAATAATTAACATGTTGTACAATAACTCATGTTCACAATAATTAACATGTTGTACAATAACTCATGTTCACAATAATTAACATGTTGTACAATAACTCATAATTCCAAAGAAATAATGTTTTCGACCTTGTTCTAACACGGGGGGGGCGCTGATGGTCGAGTGGCTAGAGCTCTGGCGCTGGGTACCATCGAGTTCGAGTCCCGACGGTGCCATGGATGTTTGTAGTGGTTCGAATTCACTTTTTAAACCGTAGTTCCCGGTATAACCTGACCGTAGAGCTTTGCGGGGGTATTGTTACTCCGCGTAAGTAGCTTATCTTCAAGCTACACGCACCCCTGGGAAATGCTAAGTTTGTAAAGTCGGTGCAGCCCTTGCTTATGGCATAAAAACAACTCTCTAAGGATTTATCAGCTGCATTAGGAAAAAAATTTTGACCCATTACACATCAGCCTGTGTGCACTACCAGTAAGCTGTGAATTCTGTAATTATTTTTACAATTGAAAATTTATAGTAAATTAACACTATAATTGGATTTAAAAAAATTTTTTTTGCAAAATATTTACTTATTGGGACAAAATACCGGGAAAATTTTTATATTTTCTTACAATAGTTTGGATACTATTTTTCTATACATTTCTTTAGTATTTATTCCTTTACATAAAATATGCTCATTTAAAGAAAAGCCATTATTTTTGAATGTCACACACAAAAAAAAAAAAATTGTCCAGGAACTACAACTACATTCCCTTAGGGAATACTTAAAATATTGTTGCTACCATTTGATATTAATATTTTAAGCAAAAGGAAAAAAATATACCCATGTCTGTGGGAGTAATATATCAAAAGCATGCAGACTACTTTCTGACACCGTTTTCTTCTTTTGATATCGCAACAATTCATAGAAATGCATATTTTCCTATGCATTATTTAAAATATAAGTGAGCATACACAAAAGAACAATGCTATTTTTGTGCATAATAAAACGGAAATTTTGGTGCGGCATAAAGAAATATGAAAAATGAATGAAACGGAATATCAGTAACTGTTATTATAGTGTGTAATATTGATGCTTTTAAAATTTATCATTTCTATGGAAAATTTCAACGCATGTTAAGGTAGATAACTCTAAAATTGATTCAGTTTTGTTGAAAAATACAGAAGATTTATAATACTGACGACAAGGAATTTGAAAACCTAGAATTTGTTTGACAAAACTGAATTATTTTTAGTGGAGAATTTCCTGAAAGTTGTTTTAAGCCTTATATGTTACAATTTTTTGAAAAAACTGGAAAAAGTTAAAACAATGCATTAGCTAAATTTGTAATCATTTAGGCATTCAGTGCATAGCTTTAAAATAAATTGATTGATTTCTTTTAATCGATTTGTGGACATATAAGGGGGCTTGATAGCGGAGTGACTGGTGCTCGTTTGTCGCCACAGGTTTTGAGTTCGAGTCTCGGCAGTGCCATGGATGTTTGCAGTGGTTCGGAATCCACTTAGGTCCTGGTCTACTACTACTACACCACCACACCACATCACTGTGCCTAGAGCTGAATTGAATACAGTTTGGAATTGATGTGGGTGAGAAGTCTGATTGGGCTCTGTGAAGATCTACAGTCATTTGAGACCGGGACTTACATATTAAAGTGGGTTCCGAACCACTACAAACATCTATGACACCGCGGGGAATTAAACCTGAAACCTGTGGCACCGAGCATCAGAATATTATACATACGCCCAGTCAGTGTCCAAGTAGGCCACGGTCTAATATGACTGTTGGGCGTAGGACTAACAACTGTATCCCTTAAAAGAAAACATCTCCTGGTTCCGAAATTTTCCAGTAGGCAGATGCCTTGGTCCAACTTGGATTGTAGTATAGGAGTTAGTTAATTTTGACATATACATTTCTGATAGTTTTGTTGTGTGCATTTGGGTCAGATTCCTCATGTCGGAAGCATCCAATTTGCGTCAAAGTCTCCTCGTAGTCTCTTTGTGCCTACCACAATATAGCGGATTCAACATTTCTCAGAATGCACCAGTAAAAATGCATAATATTATTATTAATGCATTGATAACAATATGTACATAAATTGGGCCACTCCCAATTAAGAATGTGGGAATACTTGTGTACAACGTAACTAATTCGTTTAAGAATAGTTTTTGAAGAGTATTCACTATCCTTTCTGCACTTCAGGGGGAGGAGGACAGGAGGACTTTCTGACATGCAGATTTATCTTTCTCATCCCCAATGCAGATAAACATATTTTCAATTTGTTAGGTTTTGAATCACGCTCCCTTCGTTCCTGACGCCAAAAAATTTATAAACCAAATTATTCCAGGGACACATTTTTAAAATTATTGAACAATTTATTTATATTTTGTATTAAACGTCAAATTATAATTGCTAATCGCTCTGCAATGATTAAGAATTTTTTAAATATGTTCTGTATTTCAATTTGTGGTGGTAAATAAATTAAATATTACTTTCAATGCTTTTAAACTGCCGTCTCATTCTAATTTGCAAAGAATGAAGTAAGGGACATATTTATCAATTAATTTTCAAACTTGAGACTGTATTTTAATTAGAGATAAACGAAGGTAGCGAGTTAATTTAGCATTACAAATGAATAGTCTTATAGCATATAATTGAGATCAAAATTGTAATGAAGATATATCTGATTAATGTATTTGTCAATTCCAATATTGTCGTCCATACCTTTATTCTAATGAGCAAATAAATGAAATCAAAGAGTTTAACCTCTTAAAGTATATGAGTGTAATTTAGATAATAAATGTAAGTATAAATTTAGTTAGTACATCACTAGCAAGAAATGTTGGATAAAGAATGATTGTGATTAGCAATATAATGTCAGATGCATGAGGATGAACAATTTATGTGACAATAAAATTAAAATTCAGTGACACTAAAAGTGATAGACATCATCATTATTGGCGCAACAGCCCGTTGTGGGCCAAGACCGTCTACCTACTGGTAGATTTCGAGACGCATTTTTTTTCTTTTTTACGGGGTAGGGTTTTCAGCTCTACGCCCAACTCTCAACAGTCATATGAGACCGGGACCTACTGTTTAAAGTGAATTCCGAACCACTACAAACATTCATTGCACCGTCGGGACTCGAACCCGAAACCTGTCGTACTGAGCGCCAGAGAACTAGCCACTCAGCCATTCAGGCCCTAAAGTGATAGACAGTGTCACTGAAATTGAATTTCAAATCTGAAGTAATTTCGTGAATCACCGTCATTGCAACAATTATGTAAAAACTTTTCAATCTCATGAGAACCTTCTATAGGTTTGCAAGATAGTAAAAGTTAGGGCTGGATATGTGGGCAGGACTGCCTGGAACTCTTCACTGACTCTGCACACTCCCTTTTCTCTTTGTCCCTCTTCCATTATCAGTTCCTAAGCCTAACGGCGGAAAAAATGTGCAAAGTCCAACGTCTAATGTAAGCGTCAATCCGTCTTTTAAAGGAGAATCTATCAACTCTGAATTCAATGTTAGAGCTTTTAGTGGGATCCTTACTAAGATATTTATATTTCAAGATTCATAAGTTGTAAGGATTCACCAAATAACCTATCGACCGTTTTATTCGAAATATCAACATAGAAGATTATGATATTGATATCCTATAACCCCATATTACTGGACATTGATTGCACACAATACTGGTGGCTCTATCGAAGGACAGTAAAGTAATAAACAGTAGCAAATATCGCCGGAATAGAATGCTGAACACAACTTTGGGTTTTTACACTCTTTCCGAAACCGACAGAAAATTCTAGTATAAATACGATAATTCTTTAGGTCAGAAAACTCTTTCATTGAGCCTGAAAAAGAAGGTTGAATAACTAGATGCTATTCCTGATGGTACTCGATCAAAATTGGGGGGTACACTGTGGGTGAAATATAGCAAAAACACACGCTTAGAAAACATGTAGTAAAAGGCCAATGACTGAGATATCAGATCTGAAACAACTTTTGAAAATTTCTTCAAATCATTTCCAATGGATTGTACTGGTAGCTATATAAAAGAAAAATAATGTCAAGAAACAATATATTTCAAATAAAAAGTTAATAAATTATGGCAATCTCTAAAAATCCACCGTCATTAATATGATCTCATTGACACTTATTTTCTTTTTTTCTTCATTGGCGACCTGAGGGTCAAATGGCTAGCGCTCTGGCCTTTGGTACTAATGGCTTCAAGTTCGAATACTGGCGGTGGCATGAATGTTTGTTAGTGGTTTGGATTCCCTGTTAAACTGTAAGTCCCGGTCTAATTATCCCAAAGTGTACACAAAATGACCGTAGAGCGACAATCAAACCAAATCTTCTTCTTCATTGGAGTAATAACCCCATGGTGGGTCACGGCCGTCTGCCTACTGGCAGATTTCGAAACAGGAGATGTTTTCTTTTTACTGGGTAGGGCTGTCAACCCTACTCCCAATGCTTTACTCTCATATTAGACGGAGAGTGCCTACTGTAATATAGAGTATCTATTATGCTCTACTGTCATATTAGACTGAGGTTTAAAGTGGATTCCGAACCACGACAAATATCCATGGCCATGACTCGAAACCGAAACCTGTGTTCCCGAGCGCCAGAATTGAAACTTATAGAACAAATTAATTGCAAATTCTTCTTATTTATTTATTTCAACAATACATGAGCAGCAGCAAAATATTCATACAACCAAGGGCATATAACTTTTGAAAATGTTTATAAAAAAAAATTGAAATCTCTTTAAATAGGAACATTTTAAATCCATTCGATTCTAAATGAACGGATCGTTTCTAAAGGAATTCAAAATTATGTGCGAGTCGTGGACAGCAATGGGCAGACGCCCCCTCTCTCTGGGTGGCACAGGGCATTCATTAAAGTGGCCGAGGCTTTAATGACGAGGCGAATGCAAATCTATAAAAGGGGAATGAGACGTGACCCACGGACCGATTCCCAATCACGGCCGCGGGGATGCATCTCCCCCACCCCCTCCCTCCTGTGCCGCGGACGGGCTTGATTACTCCCTATGGTTACGTGGGTCAGCGGATTTCCAACACTCCTCTGAGAGGGACGGTTGCTTAGCTAATGGGACGGATCGGGTTTCTTCCGCCCCTGTTTTTGAAAAAGAAGACAATGCCGTCGTATAGCGGGATTGCCTTTCATTGAGATTGACTTTTGGTGTGAAACAGCAGTTAGTGATGCATCTATCAGATTTGCGACGTTTAAGGATATCACAGTGGTTACAATGATGGACAAATGTAGTCCCGTATTAATTACATATCAGTGGTATGCTTTCGACAATGAAAACTTTATTTATTATACGAATTATTAAGGGAAATATTTATCAATGAGAAGTTTGTACCGTTACATTATATGTAAAGGTTCATATTGGAATATTTGGGGCGTTAAAAGTAACCTATAGATCTTCCGTACAATCTTCATTTATTTATTTGTAGTTGTGGTAAATCTATCATATTTGCGATGTTTAAGAAAATAACGCTGGTTACAATGATGGACAAATGTAGTCCTATATTAATTACATACCAGTGGTATAGGACCAAGTGATTTGAAATATGAAAACATTATTTATTATACGAAAATATTGAGTGAAATATTCATCAATGAGAAGTTTGTATAGTTACATTATATGTAAAGGCTCATATTGGAGTATTTGTGCCGATAAAGTAATCTATATATCTTTCGTAAAATCTTCATTTATAGTATTTATTTGACTTTTTGAACAATGGTAGATCTCATGTTACTCTTATGTATCTCACAAATAGCCCACTGACGGATGATGGGAGAAGGGTATTGCCTTCCACTTTAAACCCACTTCCACTTTAAACTGTAGGCTCCGGTCTAATATGACTATCGAGCATTGGGCGTAAGGCTGACAACTCTATCTCCGTAAAAAAAACATTCCTGGTTTGGAATCTGCCAGTCTGCAGACTGCCTTGGCCCACCATGGGGCTGTTACGCCATTGAAGAAGAAATCTAATAATAATTCATTTGTCTTTCCTTATATACGCTTGAAATGGCAAAATAACGAATAGTTGGCGGAAGTGTTTACAAATTATTACTTCAGGTAATCCCGTGTTTTTAAATTTACATTATATTGATCGAGACAAGAATTTCAAATAATGTCCCAATGTTCTAACTCACCCTTTTGTAAAGACGTATTCCATTTCATTAATTAATTTAGCCATATTTCCTGAAGAAAATGCTAGAAATAGAAAACATATTGTGTTCAGATCTGCTTTTTCTGTGTGCTCAAATTGTCTGCTCACTCCTTTTATTGATAGAAAGTTATAACTCTGCAGAAAGTTAGTATCTGCGCCTGCAGAACCTTTGCAGGACGCACATTAAATGGCAGAAAGGAAATGAATGATTATGTGTCGTTGACATGCTCCAGAAAACAATTTTATTATATTACGGTGACAGAAACTGCCCAAAGTCACGGAACGGTACTTAGAAAGGGCAGATTTTTTTCCTTTTACTTTTTACTCTATTATGTGTATTGAGAAAATGCTAGTGTCGAAGTAAAAAAGAAAAGGAACAAAAATGTATTAAGCCGAGAAATAAAATAAAAAAAGTAAAATTAGAAACAAAAGTCTGAAACAATACTGTGAAGAAAAAGTGAAACGTGATGCTTTTCACGAAAGCAATAAATTGCTAGTGCATTGAAGAAACAATGGCATCAACAAAATTGTAAAGAAGAAAAAATACGAATAGGCATGCATGAAGAGTAGAAATGAATGTAAAAAATTCTAAATATATTATTACTAATATGAATAAATATGAAAATACGAACATAAAATTAGAAAACAAAACAGAAAAAAAGATCACACATTCGATTTCTAATTTAAAATTATACCGAAAAAACATGAGAGAAATTCAGAAATTAAAACTACCATTATATGTATGATTGTAACAAATTTTAACAAATACTTCTGTAGTACTAACATGCTAACTATTGCAATATAATTTGATTTCTTTTGTGCATTTACTTTTAAAGAAACATTTACTTTCATAAACAATATTTTGTTAAAACTCTAATAGTTAAAAACAATTTGCTACATGAGAACAGAGACTCAACTGACCAACTATCAACAACTAACTAACAATTTTTTATAATCCTTACAGTTAACTGAATGGTTAAATCGCAAAATAGGGGCCGTTGGGATTTGGTGACTTTTTGCAGCGCCACCTAAGTAATCAGTCACCAAATGGGTAACTCGGGTTTCTTACATTATTTGCAATTCACTTCAGTTACAATTGCAATTCACTTCAGTTGCAGTTGCAACCCGTTACTTGGTTGACTTTGGTGAAAATAATTTTTGACTCCAAATCACAACGGCCCTTGTTCTGTGATTTTACCAATAGAGATTACAATCATTATATAGGGTTTCTGATAATTTCTTTCGCTATGAGTGCGCCAAACTAATAATTGTTCCATAGTTGCTTTGTACTCTTCGACTATTTTTTCGTAAGTTCGATGGGAAAAAAAAAAAACCCCAGCCAAATGTCGCCAAATCTGTCATTTAGGTTACCAAATTTGTCTTCGAATTTGAAATATTTTCAATTTTACATAATGAGCATTTTACATGATTAGAAGCATTTTATCTCTCTCTAATATATATAAATATGTATATAAATGAATGTTTGTATATATGTATGTTTTTTCCGACTTTAAAAATAAGTTCTTAAAAGTATTTCCAACTTTAAACCTCTAAGATTACTTTATTCGACATTGAGACATTTACTTAAATCCATAATTAAAGCATTAGTGTTAACATTTTCTGTATTTAAAACAATATGTTTTATTTATTATTCTCGAAATATTTAAGTATTGACCAATTTTTTGTAACTTTATGTCTGATATTTTATTAGAAGTTTGAATTTAAGGAAAGATATTTTATTGTTTGGCATAATTATTTTCTTTTCTATCTTTGTTTATTTTTGATTACATGAAATCAGCTTGCTTTTCTACAACATATATCTAGAGAACGAGAGAGAGAGAGAAAACACGATAAAGTGTATTTAAAATTAATTGTTATATTAATTAGTAATTAAATAAAATCATGAACTTGAATCGAAAGTAATACAGAAACAAATAAAGCAATTTTTTTTTAATTTATCTAATTTTACTGAATTTACCGCAGTGAGTTAATCATTTTTTATAACTTAAATTAGGGCACAAGGATTTTTCCTTTAAAAGAGATACATTAACTAATCAATGTAATAGTTTATATGATAGAAACAAATAAAATTGATGTTCTCTTTATATTAGATTACGTATTCCACTAGATTAAAGGATTACTATGGATTAATCATGAATCCTTTTATTGCAGAGGAAGGATTATACTAACCATTAAAAGCTCCAATGTGCTCTAGTTTTATCCTCAAACATAACTTATCTTTATAAAATAGTAATAAAGTAAATTATTGTATCCATTAGGATGAGTTTTACATTTAGTATATATATTATTTTTATTATATTTTTACATTTAGTAACGAAATGTTACAACCACTAAACTCTTTTAATCTTAAAACATATATTTCTAATTATTTTAAATTATTATCATATATTTCTAATAAAAGATAAATGGTTTTGAATAAAAGAATAAATTATATAAATTTCACTTGACAAAAAAAAAGTAATAATAATTACACTGAATATAAATTATATTACATCATCTCATAATACGATAAGTATTTAAAAATTGCTGCTAAACTCTTTTAATCGCAAAACATATATTTCTAACTTTTTAAATCATAATCATATACTTCTAATAAAAGATAAATAGCTTTTATTAAAATAATATTGCCATCATCATCATCATCATCATCGGCACAACAGCCCCATGGTGGCTCAAGGCAGACGGCCTGGCAGATTTCTAGACAGGAGATGTTTTCTTTTTAAGGAGTAGAGTTATCAGCCTACGCCCAACGCTCTACAGTCATATTAGACTGGTGGTTACGATTTAAAGTGGATTCCGAACTACTATAAATATCCATGGGACCACCGGGACTAAAATATTATTGTGCTGAATAAAAATTACATTACATCATCACATAATTCTATAAATATTTAAAAATAACTTTAATGTGTATTTTGTCCTACATGACCAGCAACAATATGAAAGAAAGCAATTTTGAAACCCACTAGTGACTTGCATTGTGGTCATAGCTTTCAGAAATGAGAAGAATCATAGACGATTATGGCAGCATTTCCAAGTATCTCATGAGAACAAGCTCATAATATACCCCCAATAATCTATCTAATCAGAAATATCCTAGGCTTTTTTATACAACATAAAAGGAAGTTACCCTTGAAAATCCTTCTGGGAGTTAATTATCTTGGTGTCAAAGTTTAGTTTTTAAATTGAAAAGAAAATTAAAATAAATTGGAGAACTATTCACTAAAGAAAAACATTAAAGTCATTGTATGCCAGCAAAGATGACATTTTATATTATTTTACAAATATTGTAATGTTAAACTGCAGTGTCCAAAAAGTAAGACCAATTATTTTTTTCAAAAACTCTTTATTTATTCCTCCAATTTTATTTCATCGCCTTCAAAGTAATCCCTTCTGGACACAATGCATTTATGCCAACTTTTTCCAATCCTCAATGCATGCTAAAAAGTCATCGGCAGGAATGGTCTTCAAAGCGCACGGCGATTCAAGTTGAAACTCTTCAATCGACTCAAAATGATGTCCCCGTTGTAGTCTATTGAGTTTAGGAATAGCCAGAAGTCTCACGATGTGAATACGGTGGTTGTGAACAATATGGATTTCATTTTTGGCGAAAAAGTCATGAAAAATTAATGCAGTGTGAACTGGTGCATTCAGTGTTTTCGGTACCAATCGAGATTTGACGCGTTTGAGGGCCAAAATGGAATTGACCAATCCTTTTGAAATTCTAACATCATCAGAAAGGTCTCTAATTGTAAATCGACACCAAATTTCAAGAACCAAATCTTTAATTTTTTTGGACGTGAGCTTCGTCGGTTGAGGTTAATGATTGACTAAAGGGCTCTTCAACGAGTTCTCTGCCTTCTTTGAACTGTTTATACCACTTCTAAACATTTCCCCTATAGAAATACTCACCGTATGACTTCTGCAACATTCTATACGTTTCTACAAACAAAATTTAATGCAAGTTCTTTGCTCAATTAATTCAGACATTTCAAAAATCAACGAAATCAGTTGTATCGTCTCACAAATCCAAGCGTAACTCAAACACTATTGAATATTTTGACGTCAAATTTCACGTAGATGTCAAGGACAGTGCCAGCAATCTAAAAAGAAAAAAAAAAAATGAAACTCCATAAGCCCCGAGAATTTTAAATTGAAAATTGGTCTTACTTTCTGGACACAGTAGTACTTCTCCTTCTTAGTATCAAGTTTAATGCATGAGAATTTCTTTAAAGCTTCAAAGTTAAGAATTGAACTTTGCATAAGTTACTGTACTGAAAATGTCTTCACAGTACTTTCTTGTGCAAAAAGGTACTAAATTTAAGTGAAATTCTTCAGGCGTGATCTTTCCTTACTTCATAAGAGCAAATCTTTCTAGAAACGTTTCCGAGATTTAAATGGCGAAGGATTTTTTAAGCTTGTAAAAAGAAAAAAAAATATCAGAATCAATTAGGAAATGAATCCTTTTAAATACCTTCTTGTAAATCCTTTTTCTTCCCTCAAAAGAAATCTTTTAATCATTCAGGAAAGAGAAGAATAAAAGAGGTTAGAAAATTGCTAATGCTTTAGAAAAACGATGTGTTTTGTAACAGTGTGATTTTTAATGAATACAAACATTGTTCTTAAAAAAGGGAGGTAAAAGTTCTATGTTTGTTTTTAATTAGAAAGCACTATGGGGGATTTTTCTCTGTGAAAAATAATTGAAGCAGATTTATGCTTAATTTATTAAATATATTTTTAATGTGCTACTATCGTATTCAATTTAACTCTTCATAAGACAAAAAGAAGAATTTTTCATAAAATCGACCTTGAAAACACATACCTGTAAAAAAAAGTTAATATATAAATATTGTTGAGCATGACTTAATAATGATTTGAGAAATTTTTTTAAAATAAATTTATTAGTTTTTAATGGCAGACAGTTTAAATTAAAATATTTTTCGTTAATATTTTCTGCATGAAATGGACAGCACAGATTAAAAGAAATAGAAATGCTTTGAGATTTCAAACACATTCTTTAAAGAAAAATACAAAGAAACATTAATAAATACTTTCTAATTTATAACAAAATTATTAAAAACTAATTTCAACAAAGTATAAGATTTATTTCATAGAAAAAAATTTAAAAGAAGAGATAAAGTTGGATAAATAAAAATAAAATTAAATGTAAACAATAATAAAAAATAGATATCAGTGAATGTAGTCTTACAAGACTTTAGCTAATGAAGAAATACGAGGAAACATTAATAAATACTTTCTAATTTATAACAAAATTATTAAAAGTTAATTTCAATAAACTATATGATTCTTTTTAGAGAAACAAATTTAAAAAAAGAGATAATGTTGGAAAAATAAAAAAATAAAATGCAAATAAAATGAAATATAAACAATAATAAAAATTAGATATAAAGTAAAAAATTAGATATTAGTCTTACAAGATTTTAGTTAGAGAAGAAATACAAGGAAACTTAAACAAATACTTTCTAATTTTTAGCAAAGTTATTAGAAATTAATTTCAATGAACTACAAAATTCATTTCTTAAGATCAAATTTAAAAGTATGGATAAATGAAAAATAAAATTCTATTTTATAACAAAGTTATTAAGAATTAATATCAATAAACTATAATATATATAAACATATAAACATTATATTAAAGATTCATTTTATAGAAAAAGAAAATGAAATGTAAACAATAATAGAAAATAAATATCAATGAATGCAGTCATGAGAAATTTTAATTAGAGAAAAAAATACAAGGAAACATTAGTAAATACATTCTAATTTATAACAAAGTTATAAAAAAGTAATTTCAATAAACTATAAGATTCATTTTATAGAAAAAGAAAATGAAATGTAAACAATAATAGAAAATAACTATCAATGAATGTAGTCAAGAGAAATTTTAATTAGAGAAAAATACAATGAAACATTAGTAAATACATTCTAATTTATAACAAAGTTATAAATAAGTAATTTCAATAAACTATAAGATTCATTTTATAGAAAAAGAAAATGAAATGTAAACAATAATAGAAAATAAATATCAATGAATGCAGTCATGAGAAATTTTAATTAGAGAAAAAATACAAGGAAACATTAGTAAATACATTCTAATTTATAACAAAGTTATAAAAAAGTAATTTCAATAAACTATAAGATTCATTTTATAGAAAAGAAAATGAAATGTAAACAATAATAGAAAATAACTATCAATGAATGTAGTCATGAGAAATTTTAATTAGAGAAAAATACAAGGAAACATTAGTAAATACATTCTAATTTATAACAAAGTTATAAATAAGTAATTTCAATAAACTATAAGATTCATTTTTATAGAAAAAGAAAATGAAATGTAAACAATAATAGAAAATAAATATCAATGAATGCAGTCATGAGAAATTTTAATTAGAGAAAAATACAAGGAAACATCAGTAAATACATTCTAATTTATAACAAAGTTATAAATAAGTAATTTCAATAAACTATAAGATTCATTTTATAGAAAAAAAAATGAAATGTAAACAATAATAGAAAATAAATATCAATGAATGCAGTCATGAGAAATTTTAATTAGAGAAAAAATACAAAGGAAACATTAGTAAATACATTCTAATTTATAACAAAGTTATAAAAAAAGTAATTTCAATAAACTATAAGATTCATTTTATAGAAAAAGAAAATGAAATGTAAACAATAATAGAAAATAACTATCAATGAATGTAGTCAAGAGAAAAAAGAAAAAAAAATGAAACATTAGTAAATACATTCTAATTTATAAAAGTTATAAATAAGTAATTTCAATAAACTATAAGATTCATTTTATAGAAAAAAGAAAATGAAATGTAAACAATAATAGAAAATAAATATCAACGAATGCAGTCATGAGAAATTTTAATTAGAGAAAAAATACAAGGAAACATTAGTAAATACATTCTAATTTATAACAAAGTTATAAAAAAGTAATTTCAATAAACTATAAGATTCATTTTATAGAAAAAAAGAAAATGAAATGTAAACAATAATAGAAAATAACTATCAATGAATGTAGTCATAAATTTTAATTGAAAAAATACAGAAACATTAGTAAATACATTCTAATTTATAACAAAGTTATAAAAAATAAACTATAAGATTCATTTTATAGAAAAACCAAAATGAAATGTAAACAATAATAGAAAATAAATATCAATGAATGCAGTCATGAGAAATTTTAATTAGAGAAAAATACAAGGAAACATCAGTAAATACATTCTAATTTATAACATTAAAAGTTATAAAAATGTAATTTCAATAAACTATAAGATTCATTTTATAGAAAAAGAAAATGAAATGTAAACAATAATAGAAAATAAATATCAATGAATGCAGTCATGAGAAATTTTAATTAAAGAAAAATCATTAGTAAATACATTCTAATTTATAACAAAGTTATAAAAAAGTAATTTCAATAAACTATAAGATTCATTTTATAGAAAAAGAAAATGAAATGTAAACAATAATAGAAAATAACTATCAATGAATGTAGTCATGAGAAATTTTAATTAGAACTTAAAAATACAAGGAAACATCAGTAAATACATTCTAATTTATAACAAAGTTATAAAAAGTAATTTCAATAAACTATAAGATTCATTTTATAGAAAAAGAAAATGAAATGTAAACAATAATAGAAAATAAATATCAATGAATGCAGTCATGAGAAATTTTAATTAGAGAAAAATAAAGGAAAAAGTAAATACATTCTAATTTATAACAAAGTTATAAAAAAGTAATTTCAATAAACTATAAGATTCATTTTATAGAAAAAGAAAATGAAATGTAAACAATAAAGAAAATAACTATCAATGAATGTAGTCATGAGAAATTTTAATTAGAGAAAAAATGGAAACATTAGTAAAAATTCTAATTTATAACAAGTTATAAATAAGAAATTTCAATAAACTATAAGATTCATTTTATAGAAAAAAAGAAAATGAAATGTAAACAATAATAGAAAATAAATATCAATGAATGCAGTCATGAGAAATTTTAATTAGAGAAAAAATACAAAGGAAACATCAGTAAATACATTCTAATTTATAACAAAAAGTTATAAAAAGTAATTTCAATAAACTATAAGATTCATTTTATAGAAAAGAAAATGAAATGTAAACAATAATAGAAAATAAATATCAATGAATGCAGTCATGAGAAATTTTAATCAGAGAAAAAATAAAGGAAACATTAGTAAATACATTCTAATTTATAACAAAGTTATAAAAAAGTAATATTGAAATTACTTTTTAAATGAATCTTATAGTTTAAAGATTCATTTTATAGAAAAAGAAAACAAATTCCTTAAAGAGTTAAAAGAAGGGATAAAAGTTGGATGAATAAAAAACAAAATGAAATATAAACAATAATGTAGATATCTATGAATGTAGCCATGAGAGATTTTAGTTGCAGAAGAAAGAAACATTAGTAAATACTTTCCAATTTACAACAAACTTATTAAAAATTAATTTCAGTAAACTATAAGATTCATTTTGTAGAAACAAATTTAAAAAGAAGGGATAAAGCTTGAAAAAATAAAATGAAATGTAAACAGTGGTAAAAAAATGGATATCAGTGAATGTAGTCTTACAATAGTTTAATTTGAATTTACGGATTCGTTAAAAATATATTCTACTTAAAAATTTTTAACGAAGAAAATATCTTATACAGAAATTATTATAAATTGTTTTTACCAATAATGTAAATTTTTTTAATCTTATAAATATTAAGTTTTTATAGTTTAAGCTATCGTTTAGAGTTTTAATTATTAAAACTAACTGTTGTTGGCATAACTTTTATTTTATGGAAAAGTATATTTATAGCTTTTTTGACAGAATTTTTATAAAATTGTCTTCGCATTGTTTGCATTTATCAATAAATTTCGAGTAACTAAATTTTCAAAAATCTACTACACTCACTCATAAATCTTTAGGATTGTGAGGAGTGAAACCAAACAAAGGAAAAATCTGAGCTCCTTTCTATCTATTTTTCGCACAAACCTTAACGAACTTAAAACATTTTTAATGGTCTGTTTAAAACATTTTCGAAGTTTTGAAAGAATGAATTTTTCAAAAGGGTGTCTTCAGATTGTTTAGTCACCATCAGAAAATTAAAAGAAAAAAAAAAAAATTGTGAAGAGATATATAATAGAAAATATTAAAAATCCAAAGCAAAGACAGATGAGAACTGACTTGCTACTTGAATTGATTTATTGATGCAATTTACATTCTTATAGTATTGAGGGCTTTGTATTTTGTCGTCATACTTTTTTAAGATTTGCCAAACAATTTGAGATGGACATGGTGAAACACTGGTTTGTCTTTTTAACTAAATGAAATCATCAAACATATTCATATTCATTTTAAGGGATTTGATGAGTTTGATGTTAAGAAGATGCATAATTAATCAATGTCAAAAAATTATGCAGAAATAATAACTTAATTAATAACAGTAATGTAAATAATATCATAGCAAGAACTTGAACAAGAGGCTTTAAAACATAGATTTTTCCATACATTAGGGACTCGTGTTTTCCTTATATATGATACAAGCAGGTCAATGATATGTCTAGGAGGAAGTTAAACCTTCCACAGAGATTGTCAGATGTAAAAGCCTATACACATATGATATATATATATATATATATATTCAACATCTATATCTCTATCTATCTATCTAGTATATATCTATATAAATATGGTAATTATGCGGCGAATCTTGCCACTTACCATTGTGTTACTATTTTGACAAAATAATTCAATATAAAAAAAACAATAAAATTACTCATGTATTTCAATTTTATTATGCTATTTTCGTTGAATTTAAAGGTTCAATACAAGATCAGAATTGTGGGCCTAAAAGCCGAGTGACTGGCGTTTGGTGCCACAGGTTTTCGGTTGCATGTCCCGGCTGTGTAATGGATGTTTGTAGTAGTTCGGAATCCACTTTAAACCATAGGTCCCAGTTTAATATGATTATAGAGAGTTGGACATAGACCTGACAATCCTAATCCATAAAAAAAGAATCTCATGTTTCTGAAATCTACCAGTTGCTAAACAACAGTTTTGGCCCAACATAAGGCTGTTTTGCCACTGAACTGGGTTAAATAGAATTTCATAAAATCAAAACTCCATAATATATTGAAAAGATAACAACACTGACTGGACTTATTTTTCAATAGTAATCTTAAATTATCTCTTAAGTCAAGAAGCAGATGTTAGTCACTATACAAATGCACATAATTCGGTTTAAATATGATAGTTTTCAATAAATGCAGACAATTAATGAGCAGAAGTTAGTCATTATATTATAAAAAGAGTTAACCAATAATCATCTAGTCAACATATTTCTAATAGCAATAATTATAACGCCAGGATCCAGTTCAAATTTGTTTATTTCTACGAGCCAATAGGAAGCCTTATTACTGGGTCACTAATTTGGCAAAATATTTCATTGTATATAAGCAATAAAATAGCTCACTCACTTAACCTTTTTATTGAACTTAATTCATTTAAGTCCAATGAAAGTTGTTGCTTGTGTTTTCATCAAACCGTAAATCCTTAAACAATGAAATTTAAAAAGGACAACAAGCCCACAATGTTTCTTAAGTCAAGAAGTAAATAATAGTCAACAAATAAAAGCCCGTCAATTGGCTTACATAACATCCAGTTACACTCTTACACCGTCTTAAAATCTGATGGCAAATTGCAAATTTCTTAAAACTTGCTTCAAACTTTCTTGTCGATTGTTTATTTAAAAAATATTAAATCGAAACGATGATTAAATGTACTTATTACGTCTTCTTCATTAAACGAAAAGCAAATTAAAAAATTATGCCTGTAATTCTCAACTATTGATTAAATTATCTTAAATTAAATCAAACCCTCGATATGTTCTTCCTCTGAATAGATTTTCCATCAATCAATGTCAATTGACTTTCTAAAAATCTTAGTGAATTAATTATATCATCTCATTTAATGTAAAGCACATATATGCAATATAAAGTAAAGTACAAGTAGAAACATGCACTCAGAAAAAATATTAAAACAGGTACGGACACTCACCAATTGTGAGTTTTCCAGCCAACCACGCATTTGAAAGATACCTCACACTTTTCAAGGACATTTTCACGGAAGAATCTCATTCAAACAATGAGCGGCTGTGGCAATTGTAAGTTCTCGCCAGAGCGTGGCAAGTGGGTATTTTCTGTTCAAAGGATTCGCATTCACACCGGGCGATTCTCCATTCGAATGGACTGAAAGGAAATTCGACTTCTCGATATCCCGAGGCCCTGGAAAGTGAGGAGATAACACGATTTGCATGATGTACGGATCTGGTAAGGAGCTCTCTGGGAGATCGTTCAACCATTTATTGAAGGCATTCCGGCACGAACGCTTCATGTCTGGTGGATCGTGTCTTTGGCTGTTCAGAATTTTGTAACGAGGAATGAATATCCGATTAAAAATTTAACTGTCTTAGGCAAAGATTTAATTTATTAAGTGATAAATGGGATTCCCAAATAGTAAGTAATAGTTAAATCATAAATGTATTTCTGACAGAAAGTCAGTGCCCCATTAAAAAAGGGAGCACTGATACTTTTGATATGGTGATACTTTGATAATGTGATTCACACTAATACTTTAATATTGCGCACTTTTTTTTTTGTGCGACATACCATAATTTTTATTTGTTGTTGTGAGTCTTTGGGCTCCATGTTCAACTCATGTATATCATAAAAAGACTCACAAATGGATAATGAAAGGGGTTCATTTCATCCTTGGAAGACTTTTAAATATAACTCCCCAACATGTGTCTTGAGTGAGAAAACTAGGAAAAGTGCCAGCAGGTCAATGCGAGATTCTTATATCCGCTGTTATCGTCATCGATTCTATTGATTTTTGGAAAATGTGGATACTAATGTGAGCTTGGACAGATTATTTGTCGACTAGTCGATTATTTATTTAAAAAAAAAAAAACGAAAAGATGATTAAATCTGCTTATTACATTTTATTCATTAAACAGAAAACAATTTCTGAACAAAAAATGATATCTGAATTCTTAAATATTGATGAAATTACCTTAAATTTAATCAAACTATCGATTTATTATGCTCTTCCTCTGAAAAAACTTCCATCAATCAATGCCTGTTGACTTGCTATCATCTTATTGCATATAAAGCACATATATGCAGTATAAAGTAAACCACAAGTACAGACATGTACGCAGAAAATATTAAAACAGGTACGTACAATCACCAATTGTGAGTTTTCCACCCTACCACCCATTTGAAACCTCCCACTTTTCAAGGACATTTTCACGGAAGAACCTCATTCAAACTGTGAGCGGCCGCGGCAGTTCTCGCAGAGAGTGGCAAGTGGGTATTCTCTGTCCAAAGGATTCACATTCACGCCGGGCGATTCTCCATTCGAATGGACTGAAAGGAAATTCGACTCTCACTATCCCGAGGCGTTTGAAAGTGAGGAGATAACACGATTTGCATGATGTACGGATCTGCAAGGAGCTCTCTGGGAGATCGTTTCGCCATTTATTGAAGGCGTTCCTGCACGAACGCTTCATGTACGGTGGATCGCGTCTTTGACTGTTTCGTTGACTGTTCAGAATTTTGTATTGAGGAATGAATATCCGATTACAAATTTAATTTATTAAGTACGAGTTTATTGGTTCAGTCAAATATTTAACTTATTATTAAGTAATAAATGGCAATTTTCGGGATTGCAATAATTAAATCATAAATGTATCTCTGAGAGGAAGTCAGAGCCCCCTGTTAAAACATGCACCATAAATTTTTTCTTTTGCTATATATCGGTGGGCTTCATGTTCAACTTATGGGTCTCATGTTCAACTTATTCAACGTATGTTCAACTTATCAACTTATACCTTAAAATTAAACCAAACCCTCGATCAATTACGTTCTTCTTCAACAAACTTTCCATCAATCAATGCCAATTGACTTGCTAAAAGTCTTAATCAATTAATTATATCATCTTATTTATTATAAAGTACTCATAAGCAGTATAAAGTAAAGTCCAAATACAAACATGTAAACCAAATACAAACAAAAAATATTAAAACAAGTACGAACAATCACCATTGGTGAGTTTTCCAGCCAACCACACATTTGAAAGATACCTCACACTTTTCAAGGACATTTTCACGGAAGAACCTCATTCAAACAATGAGCGGCTGCGGCAATTATGTTCTCGCAGAGCGTGGAAGTGGGTATTTTCTGTCCAAAGGATTCGCATTCACACCGGGCGATTCTCCATTCGAATGGACTGAAAGGAAATTCGACTTCCTATTCCCCGAGGCCCTTGAAAGTGAGCAGATAACACGATTTGCATGATGTACGGATCTGGTAAGGAGTTCTCTGGGAGATCGTTTCGCCATTTATTGAAGGCGTTCCAGCACGAACCCTTCATGTATGGTGGATCACGTCTTTGACTGTTCATAATTTTGTATCGAGGAATGAACTTCCGATTAAAAATTTAACTGCATCAGGCAAAAATTTAATTTATTATGTAATAAATGGGAATTTCCGGGATTGTAATAGTTAAATCATAAATGTGAGAGGAAGTCCGATCAAAGAGAAAGTCAGTGTTCCCTTAAAAAAAATTGCACCATACAATAATTTTGTTCTTTTTGCTGTATGTCGGTGGGCCTCATGTTCAACTTATATATACTTAAGATTAAAACAGAATTTTAACTCAAATCATCTAATTAATTCAGAAGATTGTGTCGAGGGATGAATATCCAATTAAAATTTAACTGGCTGATAAAACATTTAATTTATTAAGTAATAAACGGGAATTTCCGGGATAGTAATTGTTAAATCATATATGTATCTTTGACAGAAAGTCAGCGTGAACTTTAAAAAATGCACCATACCATAAATTTGTTTTGTTGTTGTATGTTTTGGGCCTGATGTTCAACTTATGTATAGCATGAAAAGATAAACAAATAGATAATGAAGGGGGTTCAGTGATTTCTTGAAAGACTTTTAAATCTAACTGCCCAACGTATTCCTTAAGTGAAAAGGAAAAAAGTGCCAGCAGGTCAATGCGAGATCTTATATCCACTGTTATCGTCATCGAGTCTATTGATTTCTAGAAAAAGTGGATTCTAAGGTAAGGCTTGACAAACTATTTGTCGACTAGTCGATTGTTTATATAAAAAAAAGTAAATCAAAAAAATTATTAAATCTACGTCTCTACGTAATAACGTCTCCTTCATTAAATAGAAAACAAATAAAAAAAATTATTTCTTGACTATCGATTAAATTATCTTAAATTAAACCAAACCATGGATCAATAATGTTCTTTTCCTCTGAACAAATTTTTCCATCAATGTCTAGTGACTAGCTAAAAATTTTAGTGAATTAATTATATTATCTTATTCCGTATAAAGTACGTGTACACATTAGTAAAAGTAAAGTAAATGTACAGGCATATACGCAGAAAAATATTAAAAACAGGCAAGAACAATCACCAATTGTGAGTTTTTCGATCCAACCACACATTTGAAAGATGCCTTACACTTTTCAAGGAATAAAACCTCGTTCAAACAATGAGCGGCTGCCGCAATTATAAGTCTCTCGCAGAGCGGCAAGTGGAGATTTTCTGTCCAAAGCATTCGCATTCACACTCGGCGATTCTAAATTCGAATGGACTGAAAGGAAATTCGACTTCCCGATCCCCCGAGGCCCTTGAAAGTGAGGAGATAACACGATTTGCATGATGAACGGATCTGGTAAGGAGATCTCTGCGAGATCGTCGCCATTTATTGAAGGCGTTCCAGCACGAACGCTTCATGTCTGGTGTTTTGCGTCTGTGACTGTTCAGAATTTTATATTGAAGGATGAATATCCGATTACAAATTTAATGGCTCAGTCAAAAATTTAGTTTATTAAGTAACAAATGGTAATTTCCAGGATTGTAATGGTTTAATCTTAAATGTATTTCTGACTGAAAGCCAGTGCGCCCTTTAAAAAGGAATACTTTTGATATAATGATACTTTTGATATGATGATACTTTGATACTGTGATACGCACTGATACTTCGATACTGTGCACTTTTTTTTTGCACCATACCATACTTGTTTTTGTTGTGTGTGTCTTTGGGCCTCATGTTCAACTTATGTATATCATGAAAAGACCCACAAATGGATAATGAAGGCTGTTCATTGATTTATTGGGAAGACTTTTACATCTAACTGCCCAATATGTGTCTTAAGTGAGAAAAACAGGAAAACTGCCAGCTGGTCAATGCGAGATTCCTATATCCGCTGTTATCGCCATCGAGTCTATTGATTTCTGGAAAAAGAGGATTCTAATGTGAGTCTGGACATACTATTTGTCGACTAATCGATAGTTTATTTAAAAAAAATAAATCGAGAAGATTATTAAATCTACTTATTATGTTTTCTTCATTAAATTGAAAACAAATAGAAAAATTATTTCTTAACTATCGATTAAATTATCTTAAATTAAACCAAACCATCGATCAATTATGTCCTTCCTCTTAACAAATTTTACATCAATCAGTGTCAATTTACTAGATAAAAGTCTTAGTGAATTAATTATATCATCTTATTCCGTATAAAGTACATGCACGCAGTATAAAGTAAACCACAAGTACAAACATGTAACCACGGATATTAAAACAGGCAAGAACAACCACCAATTGTGAGTTTTCCCCCAACCACACATTTGAAAGATACCTTACACTTTTCAAGCACATTTTCACGGAAGAATCTCATTCAAACAATGAGCGGCTGCAGCAATTATGAGTTCTCCCAGAGCGTGGCAAGTGGGTATTTTCTGTCCACAGGATTCGCATTCACACCGGGCGATTCTCCATTCGAATGGACTGAAAGGAAATTCGACTTCTCGATCCCCCGAGGTCCTTGAAAATGAGGAGATAACACGATTTGCATGATGTACGGATCTGGTAAGAAGCTCTCTGGAGATCGTTTCGCCATTTATTGAAGGCATTCCCGCACGAACGCTTCATGTCTGGTGATCGCGTCTTTGACTGTTCAGAATTTTGTATCGAGGAATGAATATCTGATTAAAAATTCAACTGGATCGGGCAAAAATTTAATTTCTTTAGTAATAAAGGAATTTCCGGGATTGTAATGCATGCGCCCATTAAAAAATGCATCATACTATACTTTTTTTTGCTGTATATTGGTGGGCTTCATGTTCAACTTATGGGTTTCCTGTTCAACTTATGGGCTTCATGTTCAACTTATGGGGTTTCCTGTTCAACTTATGGGCTTCATGCTCAACTTATGGGTTTCCTGTTCAACTTATGGGCTTCATGCTCAACTTATGTGTATCAGGGAAAGTCCATAAACGGATAATAAAGGAGGATCATTGCTTTGTTGGAAGACTGATATATATAACTGCCCAACATTAGTGTGTATTTTGTGAGAAAACCAGGATAACTTTCAACAGGCAGCTTGATTGCCAATGTGAGAGGCTTATATCAGCTGTCATTGGCAACGAGTTTATACATTTCTCGAAAAATGGATTATAATTTGAGCCTGGACAGCCTTACTGTTAGAATGAAACGTTCATATACATTGCCACAATCACCATTGAGACTCGTCGATCTGTAAGCATTGAATTTGGAAAATAGATGAACCAGATTATTTGTCTGCTGAATTTTATATCTATGTACAAATAATTTTAATTAATTATTTTTACACACAAGCATATTCACATTATTTTCTTAAGGCATTGTTTTTTGCTGAGAGCATGAGACCAAGGAAATTTACAGAAGCCTTGTCAGATACATCCTTTGTAACGATAAATCTGCTATATTTTAAACTTTTAAGGGCGAATGGCCTCAGGTCAAAGTGTAGTATATTCAGAAATTAAGATAGATTACCTTTCATGGTAAATTTTGCATGGAATTTATACAATTAACACCTAAAATTAATAAATCGCTTTACACTATAAACACACCACACCAGAACCACCATACCACACACACACCACACCAAAACACACATGCCATTACCACACCAACACTATATATATATACAACTACATAAAACTGTCTGTTAAAATAGATGACCAAATAAAATTATACATAAAAAAAAAATGAGTAAAAATAATTTAAGCACATAAAAAAATCCCTTTAAAAGATTATTATTATAGTAGTTTTACATCGGTATAGGTATCTTATATATACAATTTCATGTTATTACTATTCCATAGAAAATAAAATGTGAATAACGAAAATATGAAGAAACAATAATCGTGCTACATAGGGGCATTGCAATAAATAATAAGAAAGTTTATGGTAACACCAGTAATAAAATAAAAGATCTGAAATTCTTACATCGACGGATCCTACTAACCTATGTAACGAAAAAAAGATAAAAAGCAAAAAAGATGAATGGTGTCCAAGAAATGGAGCCGATGGACCGATCTGTGAAGAGGTCCAGATCGATGGTGTGAAGTCGAGGTGCCGGGGTCGAGAAAAGAGACTTCATTAGAGGGAGTGTTTTGCCGTCATCATGGGATCGATCGCCGGAGACATTAGACAAAAGGGCCCGCTGTTCTTTGTGCGTGATCCCGTCAGCACCTTTCGCACAATTGCGACGGACGGAAACTTTTATTTGCCCACCGACTTCGCTTTTCATCGGCCGAGGCATTGCGACGGGAGAAGAATTTTGCTAACAAAGCACACGGAGAATGTTGAGAATGTTCTGCTTTTGCTTTTAATTTGACGCGGAAAAGTTTGTATTTAAATTTTTTTTTGTTGTTATATCAGGTGTTTGAATGAGAAGTAATAAAGTTAATTCATTTTCCAAAATCGCAGATCATTTAAAAACGGACAATAGCTCTTAGGCTGGTCAATGTTATCCCTAAAAGGTATAAAGAGGATTTAAACAACAATGAACCTGCATTTAAATGTCGTATTAGAGAAAACTCGGAAAACTTCAACCAGGTTAATGAGCCACACTTATACATAATCTATTTCTTTTCGAAGTAGTCGAGATAATAGAGGCCTGATGACCGAGTGTCTGGCGCTCGGCGCAACAGACTTGGCTTCAGTAGCGTGGATAAGCGTATTCCATGAATGTTCAGAGATCGCCATGGATATGTTTGTAGTGGCTCGGAATCCACTTAAATCTTAGGTCTGTAGAGTGTGACTGTAAAGTGTTGGACGTATGGCTGACAACCCTACTTTCGTAAAAAGAAAACACCTCCTGTCTCGAAATATGCCAGCAGGTAGACAGCCTTGGTCCACTATGGTGTTGTTACGCCAATGAAGAAGAAGAAGAAGGGAGATATTAGCACATGTTAGAGGAAATTGAATCCATATTTTCATGGAATCTAGTCAGGAAACAGTACCACTAGAAAGGGAGAAATAAATTTTAAGCATGATTGATTCAAACTGTACTTTGTTTCTAATATTGCTCTGATTAACTGGCCCCGTGAAACTGTCTAATCTGCTAAGATCTTTACAAAGTGAACAATATTCAGTTGGGTTATTATATTGGTATTATATTATTCTGTAAAAAGTTATTATATTGGTTATTTTATTTCTTTTTGAGAAGTAATGCCTTCCATCAACAGTTCCTAAGTAAATGGAAAGAAATTTAAAAACTTCCCCAATAAATTTTAAAGCAATATCATTCGTCAAAATTATCGCAGAATTTCATATTTCAAAAGTAAAAATTGCGAAGAATTTCCAATAATAAATTTGAAAATTTTGACAAATGGGATTTTGGGATGCTGACAAATCTCGGTTTTCCCTGGATGTGAGTAGGCAGCGGTAATGTCGTCTTCATGTAGAAAGAAAAGATCACAATGTATACTCTATTTGTGCATGAGCCCACCATAGATATGATGGATGGGGTGCCATAATCTTTACATCGATATCAGAACTGGTTATCGCCAGAGAAAATCTGGCAGCCCAGCGATATGACACCATGGGCTGTTTGCCATTCGTCCAACATTATGACATATGTATTATCCCAGCAGGAGAACACAGATCCACATACTGTTAGAGTATCTATAAAATGTATACAAACTTTTTAGCTAGATATATTACAGTTGTCGGTACATTCTTAAGATCTTTTACCAATTATAAATTTCTGGTCTATCGCCGGAAAATTCAACAGCTTTGGAATATTATCTGACTGAAACATGGCGTAATACGTTTCAAGAGTGAACGTGAATTTTTTTATCACAGTCTTCCACAACTGATCCAAGCTTGGATTCGTGCATAAGAAAGTCCTATACGTTAATAATATTTGTTCTTTTTTCATTTTTAGATTTGAAATATAGTATAGTTTCCTTTGTAAGGGCGAGCATTTACTAATGTACATATTCGTTTGTATGGGTCAGAATTTCTCATATGTTGTTCTAAGCAATCAACATGATTCAGTTTTATTTTCCAATAACGTAGTAACTTTCTTCTAACGACATCGATATTATGGAGAAAATGATGTCCTTTTTATATGCCTATTATACAATTGAAATAAAGGCTGTGGGTAAGATGCGTTTCAATATCTGTAGAACATTGGTTGAAGTTGCGAATGTGCAAATGGGTATTATCATTTACTATAATTGTTAGTGTTATCTGCAAATTAAATTTTTTTTTAGTGTGTATAGGCAAATAATATGATTTATATAATATTAGTGTTCAGTGATTAAATTTTCATTCTACATAAAATGCATTAAATATTTCTTCATTTTTTTTTGTAGATAATGTGGTAGGATTTATATTTTGGTACTTAAAGCATAGATTTTTCAATATGATAAGTTTTTGAAATGCCAAGTGGTCAAACAGTGTTTTTTTTGTCGTGGGCACAAAAACAGAAAGGTGATAAGTCAAACATATGTCAAAAAATACAAATGAAAAGACGTAATTTTAGCTTCATTGCCAGTAATTTTAAACATTATTTCTTTAAAAGAAAATCTTAATTTTATGTCACTTACAACTAAAGGACAACAAATGAATCTGTATTTTAATCTTCATTTTAACATTTTTAATAAAAACACCTTTATTTATAGCTCATCTTTGTGAATCGTCCACAGAATAAATTAAGCAAAAAATGAGGAAAACTTTGCTGCTGCAGATTATAGATATGTAATTACAGTTGTTTTTACAAATTCATGTAAATTATGAAATTCTGAGCCATTTTTTAATACATAATGAAATTATAAATTATTCCTCCATTCCCACTAAATCTGAAAATTAAAAAAAATATTGTAAAAATGCTTAATTTCTATTGTTATAAAAATTAAAAAAAATTGGCATCTTTCTAATACCAGGTACTTAACTTTCACTCCGCATTAACACAACAGATTCAACATTAATCAGAGTGCAATGCTACCAAAGTGTAGGAAGGGAAGTGTTATTGTGTATCAACAAAAGGATAAGGAAATTTTGTTAGAGAAATTGACCTACATTCGCTTTACATGAGAGGAAGACAAACAAATATTTAGCAGTCCAGCTCCCCAAGCATAACAAGGTACCCTAAAATATGAAAAGTTACTGCTGTTTTATCCAGTAAATTAAAATTAAAATTAATAGTTAAGCATAGTTAACATAAAGTCAGTAGAACTATCATGAAACGATGTATTGGCCATGATTTGACCTTTATCTACAATTATTTGAATATATATGGTTACTATAACTTGTATATGAGATGAAATTGGTTTGAAATCATGTAATATTATGCAAACAATTATTTCGTACATATAGGAGTAGATATACATTCATATATAACGATTAGTAAAATTTAATTAAATTTTTCAAAATAATGCAATTTCTGTATTTAAAATTTATTATTTCATTTAAGAAAAGGATGAATAATAAATTTAAAACTAAAATTACTTTTTTACTGTTGAAAAACGGTTCCTTTATGCAAATTAAAACAATCTAATTCGACTTAAATAATAACGTAGTCTTATTTGTTGGCACGAATTAAAACGAGGGGGCATTGTCTGCAGTTGCAAAATTTAAATTCAATTTGGCATTTCAGCATATCAGATGCTTATAATTCCCTTCGGTTAAGAGCTATAAGTCAAATCAATTATTCGCTATGATCTGGTTGCTATGCTGCAGGCAATGGCTCGTCCGAAGCTAGTTAATTATGTTATAGAGTACCTATATGCCTCTGACAAATTCAGAATGCAGGCAATATGTACCATATCCATATCTGCGCTTCGATCACGGTATATTGCATAGCAGGAGCATTTATTTATTATGTAAGGGCATGTAAGATGAGAAAACTCTTTCGCCTTTTTAAAAATGGATTATTTTTCATTCAAATTATTCGTAAGTCGGTTTGTTTTATTTAATAGAAAAATATTTCATCTCATATGAAATATTCAGACATTTGAATGGTATGAGTACTATGAATTTGTAAAATGAAATAATTTATTAATTTAATTATTTATTTTTTATTATCAACTATGGATTGGTTCGTTGATATAATTGTAGCATAAAAGTTTATATAAATTTTTAATTAAATGCTCCTATAGTCGTTTAATTTTAAAAATTTTATATTCTACATACGAGTATTAAATGTTTGCATCAAGTTTCTCATTATTAAAGCTAATTTACTGAAATGATGTTTCAATTAAAAAAATCATTTACAAATTTTAATTTATCATGTGTAAACATATTTTATGCAGCCTGATGACCGAGTGACCAGAGTTCAAGAAAACAGGTTTCGATTCGAGTCCATGTACCATATCCATATCTGCGCTTGGATCGTGGTATATATTGCATAGGAGGAGCATTTATTTATTATGTAAAACGAGAAACTCTTTTTGCCTTTTTAAAAATGGGTTATTTTTAATTTAAGTTAAGTCAGTTTGTTTTATTTAAGGGAAAAATATTTCATCTAATACGAAATATTCAGATATTTGAATGGTATATTATAAGTACCATGAATTTAATAAAATGCTGTAAATTATAATTTTAATTATAAATATTTTGTTATTATAAATGATTGATTGGAAAAATATTTCTATACATTTTTTGTTATTATAAATGATTGATTGGAAAAATATTTCATCTCATATGAAATATTCAGATATTTGAATGGTATATTATAAGTACTATGAATTTATGAAATGCAATAAATTATAATTCTAATTATAAATTTTTTATTATAAAAAATGGAAAAATATTTCACCTCAAATTATAAATTTGAATTATATTATAAGTTATGAATTTATAAAAGCAATAAATTATAAATTTAATTAAGATTATAAATAATGGATTGATTCGTTGATATAATTGTAGCATAAAAGTTTATATAAATTTTTAAATTAAATGCTTCTACAGTTGTTTAATTGTAAAAAATTTAAATTCTACATATTAAATCTTGAATAAAGGTTTCTCATTATTAAAAGTAAATTATATAAATGTTGTTTGAATTAAAAAAATCATTTATAAATTTTAATTTATCATGCGTAAACATGTTTTAGGGAGTCTAAGTAAGAGAATAAACAAACAATTTATTTATTTATAAAAATTGTTAATAAATAATATATTTATAAAAAAATGCAAAAATATATTAAAATTTATTTATTTATTACGAGTGACCAGCTCTCTGGCGCTTGGTCACTCTGCCATTAACCGTAGATCGCAGGTTTCGGTTTGAGTCCTAGCAGTGTTATGGATGTTAGTAATCGGAATCCACCTTCCACCGTAGGTCTTTTCTAATATGATTGAGCGGTGTGCGTAGCGCTGACAACACTACTCCGTAAAAAGAAAATATATGTCTCAAAATCTGCGTACTGCAGACGGCCTCTACTCACCATGCGGCTTGTTGGCCAATTGGTAGCCCTCTGGCCTTTGGTACCACAGGCATCAGGTTCGAATCCTGGCGGGGATATGTATGTTTATTAGTGGTTCAAAATCTACGTTAAACTGTAGGTCCCGGTCTAATTAGCTGTAGTGTGCAAAAATACTATAGAACGACAAATTCAACCAACCATCGGCCCACCATGGGGTTTGTTGCGCCAATGATGAAGAAGAAGGAGAAACATATTTTATAAATTATTATTAATTTATTTTTATTATTATTTCTTCAACGGAACATGAATATATATAATGTTAAACGACAATTAAATTAAATTTCATAATAAAAGCGTATCTTTAAATAAATTGAAAATCGAAATAAAAATTTGTATACAGTTCAAAATTAAATGCAGGACATATGTACAAATCGATAATTTTAGCAACATTTGTTTCATGTAAATTTTAAAACATATAAAATTAAAAATACGATCAAATTAGTGTTTATTTTAAATGAAAATTTATAATATAAAAGTTTATCGTGATGGGCCAGTGGCTAACTTGTTTGAAAACTTGGTTCATGCTCTTACTTATTTTTCCCCACGCATTTTTTGTAGATGTCACAGACCTCTTGCATATGTTCATACGTTATACCAGACCATAAAGTAGGAAAACTCCATCCAGAAGCGAACCCAACAAGCAAACTTTCGAAATCAAGAGGCTGCTCATTCTTTCGGTAAAAAGTCAAGAAATATAATCGGAGACTTGGAGCAACCTAGTGTTTTACATGCAAGCACTTCCATCATGGAAGTACCAATTTCGGATCTCGCAAAAATATTTCAAGGGCGATGGGCTTCACATTTTTTATGGAATGCCCTACTGTTGGGTTGATTGCAACTCTACTGTTGGGTTGATTGGCAACCCAACTTGTATTAACTGCGACCAGATGGATAACATTGCTCATGGAATTTTCCGAACTCCTCCCCCTCTTCAATGGTTTATTTTCAATAAATCATTTGCAGAAATGAAAATACTAAATTTATTATTATTAAATACCAGCCTAATCTTATCCAATCCTTAAAAATTTGCTTTTTTGATTTATGAAGATTATTCAACTCCGCTTTTGAACTATATACTTCTTTTTCTTTTGACACAACAACTCCATGATGGGCCGAGATCGTCTGCATGTTGGCAGAATTCGAGGCAGGGATGCTTTCATTTTACGGGGTAAGGTTATCAGAACTACGAACAACGTTTTACAGTCATATCAGACCAGGATCTACAGTTTAAAATAGATTACGAACACACAGAAACATATTTGCACCGTTGGAACTCGCAGTAAGTCTGCGGCACAATGCACCAGCCCGCTGACATCAGGCACTTTGAGTTATATGCTTTCAGAAAAAAATTAGCATGCAAAATTAAATATTCAATTGAAATGAATAATCTAACATAAAATATGTATTTTTTTTTTTCATTCCTTACCAAATAATAATAGTTTATTTTTAATTATCTAGGTTAATAAAATTTTGCCTTTTTCTGTATATATTCGTGTTCCGTAGATTCAAAATGTTTATTAATCTAAAAATATAAGTAAGTGCTCATGAAGGAGTATCCTGACCCTCAATGTTGTAAAAGGAAAAGAAACATCTTATTTTTCCAATTCTGTCATTACTTGCTCCAATTTTTTTTTTGATCGCTAAGGAAATTAAAGAAAGTTCCATGCTTAGCTTTTAAGAATTTCCAACTTCAGGAGAATGTTGGGTCTAAATGTTCATTTTAAACTGAAAAAAAAAAACTGGTAATAACTGGAAAATATCTTGTTTAGTTGTGATGGAACATTTTTATTTGGATGGATTTTTATTTTTTGTAAAAAGCTTCACAAACTTTAAACATGGAATGTGTTTTTGAGCACAATCCTGTAAAATAAAGTAAGGACAATCTTAATAACAAACTAAGGCCAAACACAATAAAGTTACTTTTCATATTTTAAAAATATAAAAAAAAAAATATAGGTAAGTAAATAAGAAAAACAGCATCACTTTACTTATAAATTACTCTTTTAAGTTATATACTGTACTACTGTGTCAAAAGTAAGACCAGTTCTCAATTTTAAATTTCCCGAGCATATGGTATTTCATTTTTTTTCTATTTTGGTTGTTGACTATCTATAGGACATCTGTGTGAAATTTTACGTCAATATATTCATTAGTGCTTGAGTTACATTGGTTTTGTGAGATGCTAAAATTGATTCCAGCGATTTTTGAAATGTCTCTACAATCGACTCAAAACGGTGTCTCCGGAGTGGTCTTTTGAGTATAGGTAATAATCAGAAGTAGCACAGATGCTAAATCAAGTGAATACAGTGGTTGTGGAACGATATGGGTTTCATTTGTCGAAAAGTCAAGAAGAATCAATGCAGTGTGAGCTGGCGCATTCAGTGTTTTCGATACCAATCGAGATTTGACGCGTTTGAGGCCCAAAACATTTTTTTTTTAAAATGGAATTTTGAAATTCCAACATCATCAGCAAGGTCTCTAATTGTAAATGGACGGTTTTCAAGCACTAAATCTTTAATTTTGGACGCGAGCTTCGTCGGTTGATGATCGACCAAAGGGCTCTTCGTCTTCAACGCTTTCTCTGCGTTCTCTGAACTTTCTTTCTCTGCCCCTTCTAAGCATTTCTTTCCGATATGGGAATGCTCACCGAAATGCCTTCTGCAACATTCTATACTTTTCCAAGCAAATTTTTTTGTTCTTGTTAACAAAATTTTTGCTCAATTAATTCAGACATTTCAAAATCGCCGGAATCAGTTTTAGCGTTTCACAAAACCAAGCGTAACTCAAACACTAATGAATATTTTGACGCAAATTTCACACAGATGTCAAGGGCAGTGCCAACAATCTAAAATTGAAAAAAATACCATACCATTGAAATATCATATGGCCGGAAAATTTAACTTGAAAACTGGTCTTACTTTTTTAGGACACAGTAAAGTCTAGTACTTTTTACTTTTAACATATTTTTAAGTTCTTATTTTATTTATCAAGGTTTCAGGTTCTACTAAGTATACCACAGAGTATATCCGTGGGAAGGAAATGATCAAAATCTCCCCCCGTTCATGTATTTAATTTATATGTAGTCAATGTATCCACATTTCTGGCATAATTACAAAAAAATCTTTATTAGAATTAAGGGGCAATATTCTTTTAATGCCTTTTAATTAATTTTATCACATTTAAGATTCCATTTTCATATCTGCTTCAAAAAGGCATATCAAGTTCATATGATAGTGATACTAACCGAAATTATTATTGTGGCAAACTATAACATACAGTTCTGCATACATAATAATAGTTTGTATACTGTTCAATGTAGCCACACTTGTCGCAGTATAATTACAGGGTGTCCGCATTGGAATAAATCACAATATTCCTTAATCAAAAGCCAATGGCTGATAAGCCATAGAGGAGAGAGAACATAAGCACCAGAACGGACTCTGCGTAATACAAGCTCTAATGGATTTTCGATTGGTTTGTGAATACCCTCCATCTCAAGCTCAGCTTTTGTGACTCTGCAAGAAGCAAAAGCTGCTGCAGCCTGCTGGGTTTGATAAATCTGCTCAGAGTGCTGAGGCAGTGTGTGCTTGGAACATTGTCAAAGACTTTTGGGTGTTCAATTTCATAGTGGGGTAAGACAGTTAGTGGCAGCATGTTATCAAGAAAATGACTCAGAATACTTTATTTTTTCAATGTTTTACTCCCTTAAAATGGAAATTGGATTTTGCAGGCGTTATGTTTCCAAAGTGGTTATGTCGAAAAATTTGCTGAATTGAAGTTTTTGTGAATATGGTGATTGTAAAAGCATTATTTCATTTTTTTGGAAAGTAAAACATTTGTTATTTTAAAAGTATTTTGAGGAGTATATCAAATTGCAATTCTAAAATACGTTTGAAAGATATAGCTGAAAAAACTATTTGATTTTCAATATATCAAAACAAATGGAGACTATTTCAAGTCACCTAAAAAATTGACCAGGAATATTAGTGAACATATTTTTTTAGATCTGATAAATTTGATAGACAATTTCTACAACATGATGTGATTGGAAGGAGAGGGAAGATTACTTTGCTTACGAAAACTTTTTAGTAATAAACAAACTCAATGTCATTACATACCATATATTTCTGAATATAAACCAATTCGCGTATAAGCCAAGAGTGCTTTTTTTCTTCAAATATTTACCAATTTCAAAACCTGTATAAAAAACCGAAATGAAAAAAAAATCTGTAATTTTCACTGTTTAAGGTATTGTATTATTATTTCTGGTGTACATTTTGGTACTTTTCTGTTAACCGGGCAAATTTCGGGAAATTTCGTAATTTTTTTTGTGACGAAGCAACATACTAGCAATATAAATAACTTTTGAAAATACAAAAACTCTTTTTATAAAAACCAATAAATCATTTCACTTAAAATTAGTTTTTAAACTTAAAAAATATGAATTAAAAAGAGATGAAAAAAAGTGCTTTATTTAGAGTTTTTATCACTTGCATTTGTTTAACGAAAAAGTATCTACATTTTTTGCAGTATTAGCAGATCCCCCTGTATAATACTGCAAAGCCATTTCCATTACTTTACTTTTAAAAAAGTTCTAAAAAGAATTTTCATTTATACAAGGAACACACGGTACTTCAAAATCATAAATAGAAACGAAATTTTTGTTTTTTCAAAGAAAAAACATTACATTTTGAAATAAATTTAAAAATATCTTCATCAATAATGTCATTGCAAAATCCTCTTCGAGGAATGATTTTTGAGTTAATCAATTATTGAAGTAGACTAAGCGGTTCGTTGTGGTATATGTTCAAATTATATCTATATAGTTCAACCACCTAATGGGTAGAAAAGTAAATATCAGGCTAAGGTAGAAACTTTCATTTTAAATGTCAACTGCCTCATTAATGGAGCAACAAAAATTGGACTATATCAGTAATACAGAGTGAGCACATAGTTTTGCCCTGATTAAAAAAAAAATGATCAAAAAATAACCGTTGACCGTTGAATATAACAATTTTTATTTCAGTATCAGCTGGATGGTTTATTGGATTATTTAGTTATTCAATATCATTGGATCAAGTTTCGAGTATCACTGGATTATTTCAGTATCATTGGATCACTTTTGGCATTTTTTGTGCAATTGATCTGAATAAGAGATTGATATGGAAAGTGTATTTTTCATACAAACTAGCATAATAAAATCGCATTTTTCTTATCAATCAACCTTTCTATCTGTAGAAGGTAAATAAACATAATACAGATATCTGGGTGTAAAAATATCCATCGGGTAGGTGAGTGGTAGTGAGAGACAAGCTTTTAAAGTTACGTTTGGTGCACAACCGGGGTTGGCTGTTTTTCTTCCCACGGATTAAAAACATCACACTAACGCTTACTTAATAATTAATTCTGATTGGAGCTGTTCATATCATCTTAGTTATCAGACTTTCAACCATGGATTATTTACCAGCAAGACGGAACACCTTTAGCGACTCATTAGTTCATGAGTTCATAGACGGGCATTTCCGGCTTATTGGTCGATTAGAAGGATGGGCCCAGCTTCTGCAGCCTCCATGATATTAAGCCTCGTAATTTTTTGGAGGTATATTAAGGATAGTATATTAAGGACAGAGACTCATCAGTTTCTGACGTTATTTAGAACTAGGCATAAGTTAAAAAGATGGTGTGTTGTAGTGAGCACACTGTTACAGACAACATGTTAAAGAAACTTAACAGGAACTACTTTAACATTCTCCGAGATATTAAGGGCATTAAGTTGAAATCTACTAGTATGTAGTTTATTGAAACTTTTATAACAGTATTTAATCAGTATCGAAACAGCGCAACATGAATGCTAGTACACTTTCTTTCTTTTTCACTAACCGTGTCGAAACATAGCACTAAATAGTATTACCAGTACTTTATGCACTGATATCGAAACATACATCAGTAATTAGTACTTTACTATGCTTTATAATAGTATCAGAAACAAAACATGTGTCCTATTATAGTGGTTTCACTTACAATTAATTTTCACTCATGCAAGGAGCAAAAAATTTTGTGTGCTCAGCCTATATATCCGTATTATTTTGTATGTGCACTAAGTTTTTCATTGTGTCACCTGACAATAATTTATTTCCCCAAAATTTAAGAACATTAGGCTTATAGATTTATTATATTAATGTTAATAAATACTTTTGTGCCACATTACTTCAATTTAAATTTTTTACTCCCAACAATATGGC